>JABUQX010065016.1:0-7500 GCA_015478945.1 Trachelipus rathkii
ATATATATATATCAGTGGCGGCTCCTGCCTTCGTTGCATGTTTGTGCAACGACCACTTTTTTTTCCAATATCAACGATATTTTGTTTTTTAATTATTTGTCAGACACATGTATTTCATATATATATATATATATATATATATATATATATATATATATATATATATATATATATATATATATATATAATATATATATCTTTATATATATATATATATATATATATATATATACTGCTGCTCAATATATATATATATATATATATATATATATATATATATATATATATATATATATATATATATATATATTTATTTGCTAACTGCTATATATATATATATATATACTATTATATATATATATATATATATATATATATATATATAACTATATATAATATATATGTATATATACTATATATATATATATATATATATATATATATAATATATATATATATATATATATAATAATAATATATAATAATAATTATAAGAAGTATATATAAGGCTTCGATTTTCCTCGCGTTGCAATTATAAATGCAACTTTCCTTAACGTATCTCATCGGGATACTGAACGAAATATTTTGAAAATGTTTTAAATGATTTAACATTGACTAAATAGGGAAAACTTCGTTGCAGGGCCTGTCTCAACTCAAGTTTTGAAAAATAAACGATATAAAAAAAAATTTGTTCGCTTCTAAATTTTTTATTTATATTTTTCTGTGAAGCGCAATTTCGATAGGTTTTCAACATGTATATATATATATATATATATATATATATATATATATATATATATATATATATATATATATATATATATATATATATATATATATATATAACTCTGCTCATAATATATATATATATATATATATATATATATATATGTTGTGTGTGTATTATTAGTATTATTATTATTATTATGTGTGTGTGTGTGTGTTGTGTGTGTGCTTATTATTATTATTATTATTGTGTGTGTGTGTGTGTGTGTGTGTGTGTGTGTGTGTATTATTATTATTATTATTATTATTATTATTATTATTATTATTATTATTATTATTATTATTATTATTATTATTATTAATTATTATTATTATTATTATTGTGTATTATTATTATTATTATTATTATTATTATTATTTGGTATTATTATTATTAATTATTATTATTATTGTGTGTGTGTGTGTGTATTATTATTATTATTATTATTATTATTATTATTATTATTATTATTGTGTGTGTGTGTGTGTGTGTGTGTGTGTGTGTGTGTGTGTATTATTATTATTATTATTATTGTGTGTTATTATTTTATTATTATTATTATTATTATTATTATTTATTATTATTATTATCCCTCTTGTACCCAAGATTGGGTGTAAGGTGTGTAACACACACCGGAACAGAAAGTAGAAGAATATGACGTAAGTCGAAAAGAAACCCAACCTTACCTTTATTTATGCCTTTAAGTGAGAACCTGTCCCAGTCAGAAAAATCACCCCCTAGAGGCTTCAAGGGACTGCAGACATGCCCTCATTGTAGCATCTACGTCAATGTGGGGTTCATCCCTTGGCCAAACCAGCAACCATACCTCCTTACAAAACCCCGAAATTCACTCCTATTATGCACCTTTCTTCTCGCCTCTGCCAAACTCACATTCCTCTCCTCCAGGCATTCCTTTTCTGACTCATTCCACTTTTTCTTCGTCTCCCAACCAGTCGATTCCCAACACACTCACCACTATACACCCACGTTTAACCAACCGACTATCATCCATCGTTTCCACTTGACCAAACCATCTCAATGTATTCTCGTTTATTCTCTCTTTTACTCCTTTCTTCACACCACACAACCCCCTAATACGTTCATTCCTCATTTTATCAATTCGTCCCACACCTACAGACAGGTGTCTGGGGACACATTGTACTTTAGATCTATACCTCTTATTCCAGACCATAGTTTCACTACCATGCATTAACATAGGTAACAACTTCCTTTCATGCAAGACCCTATAAGCGCACTCAACAATTGGTCCTTTTACATCTACCAAGTATTTAATAGCACGAACTGCAACTTCTACCATTCACAACTTTCTTACTACACTCAGATCATCCGTTCCTTTTCATCCAACATATATCGTAAATATTTAAATCAGACACTTGTTCCAGTTGCTCACCATCCAACATAACCTCGCACCGAGGACTGTCTTCACTCACAACCATAACCTTGCTCTTATCTACGTTTACTTTCAAACCACTCCTTTTACACACCCTGCCAAATCCCTCTATCAATCATCTCTCAATTATTTGTCAGATAAAAGATAGATTTACATTCTCAGGACATTTAATTGTTGCCACGTTATTTCTTTCCTGAGAAAAATGTAAATGAAACCTGTAAAGTGTACACTTTCATTGACATAAAGAAACTTAAAACAGAACTATCTATAATTTATAGCCTAGAAGAATTTTGTTCTATGTCTGGAGCCATAGCTTTATTCGATTTCATTACAGAAAATCACTTGGAAGCCACTTTTAGTAAAAGTGTGAAACTATTGAAAGTTTTAATAACCATTCCGATGACAACGTCCAAAGCAGAGCGCTGTTTTCCTTATTTAAAAAGGATTAAAACCTTTCTTAGAAACACCATGAGGCAAGAAAGACTTTCCGCCTTAGCAATGCTTTCGATCGAGAAAGACTTTATTATGGGCATACAAGATTTTAATAATAAAGTGATTGATAAATTTGCTCAATCAAAAGATAGAAGAGCGGACTTTCTTTTAAATAAAATTGTAAAGGTAAGTTACATAACTTTTTAAAAATAATTGTAAAATTTTTTAATTTTTCTAGATTAATGCTTTACGGTCATCAATGCTCTCTTTTTTGAAACACACACGCACTCACACACACACACACACACACACACACACACATTGATATTCTATTGTATTAATAAAATATATTTTTTTAAATATTAATCATTTAATTATCCATACAAATGTTTCTAGTTTTATGTCTTCTTTCTTATATATATATATATATATATATATATATATATATATATATATATATTGATGTGTGTGTGTGTGTGTGTGTGTGTGAGTAAAATGTAAAATGCAACTACCAATATATTTTAGGACGAGCCGCGCCTGATATATATATATATATATATAGACCCTATATATATATATATATATATAGACAAAAGAAATCAGATTTTATAACTGTTGTAACTTATATATACCTTTCCACACATATAAACCTCTTCAAAATTCACATATATTTAATATATATATATTAAGTGGCATCTGAGAAGAGAGTCGGACCTTGGACCCTTTTCCTTCGCGGACTAATCGGTTGAGATAAAATGCTAAGAATAATACAGATATATATTTAATAATAATATATACAAAACAGAATAATATAAACTAACAATAATAACAATTATATTATATATATATATATATATATATATATATATATATATATGTATAATAATGTATATATGTAATATATGTATATAATATATAATATTATAATAATAATAATATATATATATATATATGTATATATATATATATATATATATATATAACAATATATATATATATATATATATATATATATATATATATATATATATATATATATATATATATATACATATACGGATAAAAAAATAAATATATAGATATATATATATATATATATATATATAAATATATATATATATATATATATATATATATATATATACATAATAACCTGTAATATGAATATATATATATGTATATACATATATAAATATAATAATAATAATAATAATATATATGTAATATGTAATATATGGATAATATGGGATGTATATATGTAGTAATAATATATAATAATAATAATAATGTAATAATATAATAATATATATATAATATATAATAATAACTCATATATATATATATATAATAATAATATAATATATAATAATAATAATAACGTAACTTAATATAATAATAATATATATATATAATATATGTATATATATATAATAATAATATATATAACGTATATATATGTATATATGTATATATATATATATATATAATATATATATATATATATATATATATATATATATATATATATATAAAAATATATATATACATATATATATATATATATATATATATATATATATATATATACCATATATATATATATATATATATATATATATATATATATAAGTGTGTATATATATAACCATATATATATATATATATATATATATATATATAGACGGTGAATGGCATTATGTATATAGGAGAAGTATCTCTTAAGTAAAGTATATAATAATATCAATGAGTGAGTTCCGAACCCCCCCTCCCCCAGCATTTTATAACCACACACAAACTACACCAACAGTTAAATTCGTTGTTGTTTCTTGGTGGTTTGGACTTCGTAACGAGTTCTACGACCTTCTAGAACCTTCTTTGTTTGTTCTGAACTCTAATTGTTTAATTAGTCTCGAGTAAAAAAAAAAGTAACTTTATTAGAGAGAATAAAACTATTTTCCAGAATTAGTTTTTCTAAATGAAACTTAATTTTAGATTATATATATATATATATATATATATATATATATATATATATATATGAACAATAACCTTTATATATATATATATATATATATATATATATATATATATATATATATATATATATATTTTTCTCTTGTTTTCTGGTTCTTTTAAATGAGATTTTTTTGCATTTACGGAGTCTTCTCCCTTCCTGGTAGCTGCCTAATGTCCGATGCTTAAAAAAACAAAAAAACAAAAAAAAAATTTTATTTAATAATTTTTTTTTCTATTTAAATTTTTTTGATCCTGCTTATCAGCACTCAAATTTATTGTTAGTATCATAATAACAATATATGGTAAAACAAAATAAAAAAGCAAAACAAAATTCACTGATCCATGAAACTCATAAGGATCCAATAATTTAAATTTTATATATGTATGTATGTATGTATTTTATTATCATTATCATTATCATTATCATTATCATTATCATTATCATTATCATTATCATTATCATTATCATTATTATTTTATTTATTATTTTTTTATTTTTTTATTTATTATTATTATTATTATTATTATTATTATTATTATTATTATTATTATTATTATTATTATTATTATTATTATTATTATTATTATTATTATTATTATTATTATTATTATTATTATTATTACTTTCAGAAAATCAAATAAATGACATCCGGGAATCGTCGTTATCTAGACGACACAACATTTTGTCGAAGATTTTGGTGAAGTTGACATCCGATGATGACGGTTCTCATTTCGTTTGTCAAGCAAATCATTCTGCGCTTGTCAAACCTCTACGATCCTCTGTTCTCATATCTGTCTTGTGTAAGTAATTGTGTGTGTGTGTGTTTGTAAATATATATATATATATATATATATATATATATATATATATATATGCTTATATAGCATATATATATATATATATATATATATATAATAATAACCATATCTAGTTATATCTTTATATTTTTATATATATATATATATATATATATATATATATATATATATATATATATATTCAACCAAATATTTGATCATTTTCCAAACTAATATTGTTAAATTTAAGGCTGGGCTTACCTTTCTGACACAAAACGTATCAAAACGTATGATTGAACGAAACATTTTTGAGTCTTTAGATTTCACTATTCATCATGCCGCTTTGATTGCATTATTTTTTAAATGAATAGCTGCACACTGACTGATACAAGGCTAAACCAAAAAATATGACATACAACGACTTTCGATGAAGTAGAAGTTGAAGTACAAAGGGCTGTTTTCCGTTCTCTATGTTTCGTCCATGTTTCTCCATTGTGGGAAAAATTATTTTTTATACTATGCCCTATGTTAACGATTTTTTTTTTTATGTAAAATTAACTATTATGGTATATATTTATGTACCCACTGAGTTAAAAATTGTGTGTGGGATACAGTGAATAGTTCTAAATATTTCTTGTATATATATATATATATATATATATATATACTATATATATCTTTATATATATATATATATATATACTGCTATATCTATATATATATATATATATATATATATATATATATATTTATATATATTTAAACTTAAAGAAATAAACCTTCTTTATAAATATTTATATAAATTTAGGCCCTTATACTGGTTACTTTATACCTTAAACTGGTTTTATAAAGTAACCAGTATAAGGGCCTAAATTTATATATATATTATATATATATATATATATATATAAATATATATATATATATATATATATATATGATAATATTAAATATATATATAATAATAATAATAACAATAATAATATATATATAATAATATATATATATATATAATAGTATAATATAATATATATATATATATATATATATATAATATATATATATATATATGTATAATATATATACTTCTAAATATATATAACTACTATACTCTCCCAAATATATATATATATATATATATATATATATATATATATTATTTTGCAAAGTCGAGTGTGTACTAGCTTGTAGATTCAAAAGTTTAAAAGTTCCTAAATTATCTCTAGTAAAATTTAAAAACAAAATCGGTAAACTTTCTTAGTTTTTGTATAAACTTTCAAAAAAAGAAAAAAAAAAGAAAAAGCTTCTTCAGTTCGTTTTTTGGTTGATTGAGTTTACCCAGAATCTTCTACTTGTGTCTTCTCACCCAATCATCCAAACACATGAAATAAATAATAGCTAGCAGCTTATCATTATCTATTTTGGCTACATTACTCTCCGCCAATCTTGACAACGACTGAGAAACTTTTGTTTCATTATGTTTTTGTGTTTCATTGTGTGTCACTTGAAAATTTAGAGAAGATATTTTGCTTTGTCATATTTCAAGATGTTTCGTTTTAATCGTGTGTCTAAATGTTTTGTGTCAGCCAGTATGTGCCCAGGCTTTATGCATGTTAATTTTCGATACCTCGCCTCGATTTTGTTTTTAATTAAAATAAATGTGTCACTCTGTCATAATTTCTTACATAAAAAATGAAGAAAAAAAGAAATCGAATTATGCATTTCCTCCTCACTTCACTCCCACTTCACCTCCAGAGAAAGTTTGGTGGAATCACTTCACCAACTTTCTAATAAGAAAATAATTGAAAGAGTTTGTTGTGACATTTACGTCATCTAAACTAAAGAATCGTTTGAACATCGTACACACAAACACACATATACACACACACACACACCTAAACACACCATCACACACTTAGACACACTCCCACTGTGGTATGTGGGATTTTTTTTTTGCTTTCCCTCTTTACTTGATAAAGTTCTTTGAAATCACCCACTTTTCCATTTTTTTTTATTTTCACACACAAAAACATAAAAACACTGCACGCACTTACACACACACACACACACACACACA
>JABUQX010065016.1:12500-40000 GCA_015478945.1 Trachelipus rathkii
ATGTAATAGTCACGTGTACGTTGCTGAAGACGATCAGACATCATATCGCAATATTTCTATTATAAATGTACATTAATCAAATCGCTCTATATATTGAAAGGTTCTCCCTATTACCCTTTAAAAACTATTCACATTACCACATTACCCCTTTCATATATATATATGTAACTTATTCTATATATATATATACATATATATATATATATATATATATATATATATATATATATATATATATATATATATATATATATATATATATTTATATATAACATATATATATATATATATAGTTCATTACAAAGTAAACCTTATTCTTTTGACGTTATTTGACTGGTTTTGAGGTGAAAGATGGAGTGAAGGACAGGGAGAGAGAATATGAAAGAGAGGGAGAGAGGAGAGGGAAGGAGAGGGAGAGATGATGGAGGGTCACTGTGAGGAGAAACACCTGTTTGCATAATTGCTATTTGACACTTGATAAATTAGCACATGTTATTCTTGGGCTGATCTCTATTGAGGAGGGGATTGGGGAGGGCCCCCTGAGTAAATTCCACCTCGGGTGTTTACTCATAGTCACGTCATTCTATTCTGGGCTCTAACCCCCACCTCCGCCTTCAACCCCAGTCCAACTCTAATGCATTTCCCTCCACCTGTGCATTTAGATTTATTTTATCTTGAATATTTTTGCACTATCTATGTTTTTTGCTCTTTTGTATATATATATATATATATATATATATATGTATATATATATATATATATATATATATATATATATATATATATATATATATATATATATATATATATATATATATATATATATATATATATATATATAATAATAATATATATATATATATATATATATATATATAATAATAATATAATAATATATATATATATAATATATATATATGTTATATATATATAACATATATATATATATATAATATATGTATATATATATATATATGTAATATATATATATATATATAATATATATATATATATATAACCATATATATATATATATATATATATATATAATGTGTATATATATATATATATATACATATACTATGCTATATATATATATATATATATATATATATATAACTATATATATATATATATATGTAATATATGTATTAAACAATTTATAATACTTATAAATTTATTTATTCGTGTATATTTTTTTCTTTATTTATTTTTAAATTATAGAAAATTCCTCACTTGTTGGTTGCAGGCAGAACACCAACTTTATAAAAACATCCCCCCTTTTTTTATTTTTAAAGTTGATTTACACAATATTTTCCTCACATCGACGATTTACGGGCTATTTTCCTTTCGTCACAATTTACACCAGCCTTTTTTTATTGTTCTATTTTTCATATTTTCTCTTACTTTTTAAATGAATATTAATAGACTACAGAATTGATAGAGAAAAGTGAAAGGGGTACCTGTCAAATGTAATTTACTATATATTCATCGTTGTGGAGTGGGATGCAAATGTTTTGACTCAGAGACTCCCCTCCTAAAAAATCTATACACAGTTTCAACGCAATAACCTGTATTTAGACCTTACACCTTCGCTATATATATATATATATATATATATATATATATATATATATATATATATATACTCTATATATATATATATATATGCCTATATAATATGGTTTATAACCATATAATATATATATATATATTTATATATATATATATATATATATAACTCTTATATATATATATATATATATATAATAATAATATATATATATATATATATAATATATATAATAATAACATATATAACATGCTCTTAACTCATATAACTACTCTTACCTATATATATAAACCGCTTTGCTCGATTTTGGCTGTCAGCATCAGGGCTTTGTTTATCCTTTTGCCAGGTTCAAAGGGAATTAGAACGTATTTAACCGCGGGGAGGCAGAAGAGAAAGAAGCAGGGACAACGTTCACGCGACGTAGTAAAAACGTTCATAACACCTTCACATGACTCTCTTCTTCCTCGTATTGTATTTGCTTTAGGGTCCTCACGATTCACGTCATAAAAATAAAGTAGTTGTATGGTTTCCTCCCCTTTCAGATGTTTTTGTTAATAAACTGATTATATATATATATATATATATATATATATATATATATATATATATATATATATATGTATATATCTATATTACTAAATATATATATATATATATATATATATATATATGTATTATATATATATATATATATATATATATATATATATATATATATATATATATATATATATATATATATATATATATATATATATATATATATATATATATATATATATATATATATATATAACAATATATATATGCCATATATATATATATATAATGTGATGACAATGTATGTACGAGAGCTGTTTGAATGCCAGTAGTGCGATCATTTTGTACAAAATCGGCTTTTAACATCATCGCCATTGGATAGTTCACTACCTTTATTTTTATTTTGTGTGCCTAAATTGTTTGAAGTCTACCTTGTTATTGTATGTGTGACAGTTGTCCATTGCAATCAATATGAAACATCAAACTTAACCATAGTATTCTTAAAATTGAAATTTTTTGACTTACACTAATTTTTGCATGCATCTAGTGGATATATATATATATATATATATATATATATATATATGCTATATATATATATATATATATATATATATATATATATATATATATATATATATATATATATATATATACTATCTATATATATGATGTCTCATGTGAAGCCAGCCCTACTGACTAACAGTAGATATTTAAGAGAAACTTTAGGTATGGCAAATAACATTCTATCAAAACATTATTTATTCACAAACTAACGTAAGGAAATTTAAAAATAGATATTTGTAAATAATATCTCTACCTAAGCAATTTTTGCCCGTTTAATAATATATTCATGACCTTGTCAACACATTAATGTAAATGATCTTTATGCCTCCACTTAGGTTTCTTACAGTAGTTCAATCTTTCTCGGGCTGTAATTTGCGCACTTGTGATGTTTACACATTGCTCGAAACCTGTTAATTGAGAATGTAACTTGCGTTGATAGATGCAAAGATGGATTTAGGCTCTGACATACCATTTATTCTGCTTAGCGAGAAAGTCTTGGTAATATGTTTTCATCTCCCATATTATCAAATCCGTGATAAAAGTTAGTTTTCTTCTCCAGAGCGTCACTTTGAGAGATTTCAAGTTAATTGAAATTTCTTCCAATAAATTTATAGTTATTGAATATTCTATACGAATTTTTCAATATTTTATTCGAAAATATATTTAACGTTCTCTTCTTCAGTGGTAAAGAACACGCTGACCACTTTTGCCTATTCCTATAGAGCACAAATAATGCTGACTCACCAACCGTGCTTATATATAATATACATTTTATAATTATATTTACTAATAGCGACTTTATATACTATGTGGCTGCACTATAATTATTGAGGTCTTTTCATCATACGTAATAAAAGGTAGTTATTAAGTTTTAAGAATCGTCCATAAATATCTTCAAGCGACTAACCTGTGAAGTAGAGAAACAAGAAGAAATGCTACAATAGGATAAACTTTCACACGAGATCCAATCATCATAATTGGTTCAACTACCATGAGGAAGATAACCACCGCTCTCAAGAAGAATACCTTTCAATGAATGATGACTTCAGAGCTGGTAATAATATCCACAAGAAAGTAAATAAAATTCGTGCTAGTACAGAAAATCGAGTGATTGAATCACCTTAAATTATTAAGGTAGATTCAGAGATGATGTAGATCAAATCTACTTCAACTACATAATCATGGTCACCTATGACTGTGAAAAGGAAGTTAGTACTAAACTAATAAAACAACAGCATTCTCAGCAGAGGAGCGCTAGATCAAGATAAAAATTCAATATGACATCACTACTCGAAACAGTAATAAGACGTGAACCAACAGTTCCCACCGTTTAAATTTCCAGGTCATCAGCTTAAGTGTAACGTGCTTATTTTCGAATCGTCTCCCTATAATACTAATTTGATAAAGAAACAATCTTCAAGCAACATCACCGATATTCAGATCATGATGAGTTGATCAGGAACATCGATACTAACAGTTAATACCTCACAGTATGACCTACCTTATGCTTCGGTTTAAGGTGTGCTTATATTCCGTCTAACTATTAAATGATATAATTTAACTACTCTTCTTATTGTATACGGCAAATATAGATTCAACGAGATTACATCTTCAGTTATGAACTTTACTCATTATTGCCTCTTTCAGCTATTTGGACTAGAATATGAGGAAAGATTATTACTGTACCATGTTTGGTATTTACATATTAAAAAATTAAATTTGGAAACCCATGACCCCGCTAACTATATATGGATGATATATCTACCTATGAAGATAAATTAGAATCACCATCCTTAGTTAATTGTATATTGATCTACGGAGATGGAGCATATGACATCACTACATATGTGGAATTGATCAGGTAAGTAGTTAAGTATTCAATCCATGTGTAAGAGTTGACTACTAAAGTAGTACACAGCGCCATTCTTCACTATGAACCTATATAATAATCTACATTATATATTACGTATATGGGTATGTTATTATTTATATTTAAAGTACCCATGAGTATTCTGTGTGATCTTCTAGTCAAAGTGAAAGATACTGGTGACTAGTCATACTAACTGAAAATCCAATGCATAGTGATAAGCTGTAGATTTTATACAAAGGATTATAATCCTCTCAGTGAGATCATACACCGAACCTACATATATCTGGAGTACCAGTATACAATGAATTCGAGGGATTAATGCTCGATAATGAAATTCATAGGCAATCATTATATTGGTCAATATAATATGAACATAACATGATTGTATAATTGTCAGGTCAGCTACGGATATAATATATATGATCGATCTGTTTTATAATGCACTAGGTAGGTGCCATGCATTATGCATGCATCAGAGACTGGAGGCGCTGCAGTCACTTATGAATCAACTATTAAATAATTATAATAAATTTATTAATTGTATTTGTATTTGTATTTATATAATGTATACTTAATATGATAGTATAATTGTGATTTGTATTTAATTATGGAAAAAATCTCTTGTGCTACTTCATATTCTCACAGCATTCACCCTTTCTAGGTGGCTCCATCTGTATAATCAAATAAACTTTTGACCGGTAACGAAGCTAGTTATACTGTATATAATATTAATAAAGCCATACATGTGAATAGGAGTTTATAGATATTTTAATGTACTCCCTTATTTAATTATTACTACATTCATATAGTACCTTAAATATAAAGTATGGCGCATAGTATTATCATAGTGAACACTATCATTATATATATATTATATATATAGTATAACATATTTTATATATATTATAATTATATATATTAATATATTAATATTATATAATATTAATAGATAATAATATATTAATATAATTATAATAATATATATAATTATTTAATATAATATATATATAATTATATATATATATATTATTAATATATTAATACTGTATGTAACTATATATAAGATATATATATATATATATATATATTATATAGCTAATATATTAATATAATATTAATATTTATATATATATTAAATATATATTATATATAATTAATATATATATATCATATATTATTATATTAATATATATTAATATTAATATATATTATATATAATATAATATATATATATAATATATATATATATATATATATAATTATATTTTATATATATATATATAATATTATATATATATTATTAATATATATATTAAATCATATATTATATAATTATTATATATATATATATAATAATATAATATATATATTATATATTATATATTAATAATTATATATATTAATATCATAATAATATACTATATATATATATATATATATATATATATATACTATTATAATATATATTAATAATATAAATATATATATATATTAAATATAGGGTCAGGAGAGTAATTTGATATTATAATGTTATTTGAAGATATATTTTCACAATATACCTGATACCAAGTTAATAATACTCATCATAATCTCCATATTATATAATTGAAGCAATATGGAAAAAAAAAGAGTTTCATCACTGAAGCATCTTACCCACTATAATATATACATATATGCTCAACTATTATTGGTTTTGTACCTAAAATAACCAACCTATATACTGATTATTATATTTTACGTCATCTATTAAACTTTCATTTATTAATTAAATCCTAAATCTTTTAGTTTCTACTTAAGCTGCTAACAAATGAGCATCATCAATCCTATCGTTCTTATTCTGTTACTTTTATTCGATAGATCACAGCATGAGAGAACCTTCGCCTATTACTTATTGATATCTACACTCTCTCATCTACAAACTTTTATGATCAGATGAATGCAGCCTCCTTACATACTCATATCATATTCTCTAAGTCTTGGAATTCATGACAAAATCAACTTAAAGACTAGTCTATAACTATCCAATAAATTTCTTCACATAATCTGTTTTATTTATATAATATCCTTCTCATCACCTTTCAAATGGATTCTCACAATTATCATTATTTTCTATGTTATTATGCATCTTATTTAGTTATATACGTTATCTGCATGGAAAAGATAAGCTATCAAAGAGAAATATAATAATTTGGCCAACTTTAATTTTTGGTGCTTCTGAGACTGGCGAACATGCGGATCCGCAACTTTTTGATTGCCTCGTAAGATCATATAAATATATATATATATAATTATAATATTAATTATATATATTAAACAAGTAGCTAATACTGGTGGGGTTTTATTTGAGTCAGTAATACCTATCCTTATCACCTCAGGATAAACAAAGACGTTGATCTAAGGGGTGAGTCTTTTCACTCTAAGACATATCACCAGTGCTTACATTCTTTATTTAATACTATTATTGAAAGGGTCAGTTATTGTATACATTTATATATGTTATCCTTCACATATGAGTTATTCTTCAAGCCACTTTACACACTCAAAATCTGAAAAATCAGTATCCAGAAAGTCGTTTGGATTTATAGATAAAGCCTGATAGTATCAATATTTTGTGAATATCTCAATAGCCTATTAGTATATAGAATGATATGGTTCCAATATTTAGAATACTTTTTTAAAAAGCTACTGTGTTGTATAGTAGATAGTGTACGTGTGTGTGTGATGTTTTTGAGAATTCGGACAAATGTATCAAATTAGCTTTGCACAAGTTGTATTTTACAGTTATTTCCTCCAAGAAGCGTTCTTGTTTATTATCCGGGATCCAAACATATCAGTATAATGAAATTTATGGTGTATTCAAGAATTCCAATACAGTGAGGAGAACATAAGTGAGAGCACGAACTATATTTACTTATAACGAGCATCATAAAATGAGATTAAATCATCAGCTCATATTAATAAATCTTTTCCCTAAATGTAACAACATAATGAATAAGTAACTAGTTAATTATAAGGATGCGATGATAATAATATTATTATAATATATAATGAAATAGAAACCTAGATGCGAGTTTTATAAACATTAACTATCTAATTTATGGAATCGGAGGCTACAGTGGTAACAATAGCAGGAAAATTAAATAAAGCTGATATTGTGGGACTTTAGGGTGCATTGATAAGAAATTTATCCACTTTCTTTATGCTGGTATTCAACATCTAATTAATAGAGTTATCTGGTTGGACAATAGAGTATTGATAATAGATATAAAAGATAGAATTCTATGTATATCATAGTTTCTGATAAAAATCTGAGAGTAATATTAATAACGTGAGAGAAATTGGTTTCGAAAAACATAGTGAAGATATGGGAGAAGTATAAAGATCAGTGAAAAGTTATGTCTTAATAGCTCGAAATAGTGAAAACTCTTTGCGTAATTGTATAACTGCTTAATTAATTCGAGTATGTATTCACTATTGTTGATTTTATTATATAAAACTTAGCTTTATCACCAACTATACGGAGCTACTATCAATAAATATATTAACTAACTTCTCTCTCGTTCTACACTTAATATTACAGATAGTGTTCAACAAGCATCTGGAGAGATTTTTGATCATATAATTTCCAAATATTTAAAAAATCTTTTAAGGTTAATGGCGGTTTTTAATCAATCGAGGTTACTTTTAAGAAAGCTCAGATGGAGGGTAATATTTTGTATATCGTTACAGTTGTTAGGTGTTTACACTTACATGACTCTCGCAACACTGGATAGAGAGGATAGTGTTGTATACAGATAGGTTAGGTAATGCGACGAGTATATCATATCAACTTATATGGGGAAAAAAAGTGCTCTGGAATGAGATAAAATTTTACTATTGTTTGTATCGTTAAGTGAAATGAACGAGACTAAATGATTGTTAATCAATAATAATATTATTATTTTTATTATTGGTTGTATTTCTAGTGTATATATACTAGAATAATTTTCTTTTATAAACTCGTCCAATGTATTTGATAAATTTTCTTATTTATCAACTTTTGTAATTTTTTAAACAATTGTTTGAATTTTAAGAAGTGTGAATAAAAAAAAATAAAAAAAGTAATATATATATAAATATTTTGTATATATTTATAGAGATAATGCTATATTAATATTGCGTAGATATATGTAACTAGTAATTAGTACTATAAGTAATTAAATATAGTGCAAGTAAGCTAATAAGAGTCTGAAATCTTGAGTCGTCTTTATTTCCAATATCAAATTTACTTCAAAAACATTTTTTTTGCCTATAACGCATTCATTATTATTACATTATTCATTAATATGAAAAGAACTACAACCTCCAATACATCACCTTTAAAAATAATTGACCTATAAAAAATATGTGTCATTATTGGAGGAGATATAATGGCCAGAGTAGGAGATTTACATAGTAAAGAGCGGAAAAGAGGGTATGACGCTAAATGAAAATAATTGATACTAAATAAAGCCAAGAGATAACCATGGAATAAGTATTAAAAATTATAATTATCTCTTTATATAATAGATAATAGGCTAGAATATATTTCAAAATGACTATAGAGTTTAAAAATCAAAATATTTAATTGATATAAATATTATTTTTATATATTACCCAATAAGAAGAAAATTAGAAAATGACAAAGTATGATGATGATATAAAACTAATAAAAAAGAATTGAAATATATATAATTATCTGAAAAGAGAAAAAGAGTAAACAATAATATATGCTGTAGAGTAATAGATATTAACATTTAGAAATATAATATAAATTAATAAAGTAGTTGATAGAACATGAATTTAATTAAAGGGCAAGTCAGGCAATTTTAGGTGGACGAGGCAAACAGTAACAAAACAGAGACTGAGTTAGACAAATGAAATCTTAAAGAGGTTCTATGAAGAGACAGCTTGACTCTAGAATTTAGATAAGAATTAAATCACAACTCATTATAATAGTGCGTGACATCAAAGATTTCGAAAGATCTGCAATTTAGTATATATATATGCAATTAAAGAACTATGAAGAAATCATAGTTTGTTTTGAATATATAGCAGGTATATTAGTTGAATATCTATAATTTCTCATATTTTGAGATTTGAAATTATTCTTGATGTACATATCACTATAAAGGACACGAAACAACGCCAGAACATTCTTCTATTCAGGGTTTTTCTTAAGTATCATGATATAATATTGCTATGGACAATTATTTACAGATCTCAAAGCTGAAATTTTAGGCGATTTGAATAAGAACCGATGAATTTTATTGAAGAGCTGAGGTTCAAAATGTATCTGAAAATGCAGTTCTGGAAATAATGATAATAATTTGAAGTTCTGATTCACTTTGAAGACAAAATTTATATTCTCGATTCATTTTTTTGAATTAAGAGAAAGTCAGATAAACAACTTTAAATGTACTTAAAGCCTTTGATATCTTAAGAAGTTTCAAAGCTGAGAGACATAAACAAAATATTTATGGTAGATAATAAACTTTGCTCACCCGAGTGAATCCCAATGCGAAGTTTCAACGTATCATTTGGTCTGTGACGAATTTTGAACCTTTTTATGGACTTCAAAAGATGAATTGACAATCTAACTTGGTAATTGCTTCCATGAAGATAGGAAGCGCATCTCTCTTAAGTGATTATTGCTGGATGGTAAAAAAGGATGAACTTGGAAACAGAATACCATAGACAGAACAAAGGGAAACGCCGTTAAAGTAAATAATAATATAATGTATTCATATTATTTGTGCATATAATTCTACCACAACAGATAATAATCAATTAATTATAAGTATTATTTTCACGTTCAGGGATCACCAAAACTTCCTTTTAGAAGTCCTGAATCCTTCTTATATACACATATAAATTTAGACAGAGGGCTATGAATATAATATATAATAGAACTGAATCTCATTACTTGCGACTAGGGCAATTTAATTTTTTTCGACAGGTAATATCTCGATCATTGAAGTATTACATGTAAATATAATTCTGTAATACGCAATAAGTTGGAAGATATTGTCACTTACACACTCATTTTCAAAGTCTGATTATACATTTATGTATGAATATTATATAAATAAACTTTTAATGAATTTTATCATTTTATCACATAAAAAAACAATACTTTTTAGATGATAATGAAATATGTATTATTAGAAAGGAAATCTACATTTGGAATAACAATAATTTAAAAATTATTTTGAGATCTGATATCATATAGGAATATAGCAGAATTAAATTATAAAAGCTATGATACAAATAATATTTGAAATAATGAAAAAATTTTTGGAATTAAAAATAAAATATAAAGAACTTAATTTAACTAAAATTTTGTAAATAATCTGTAAATAATCTGTGAAGAAAAATATTTTTAAATTTAGAAAATATTAGATCCTAAATCATCCTTTAGAATATGGCAATCAAAAGTGAAAAAGTGATTCTCACAGTCTCTATGGCATATCACAATATCTTTATATCCCTCTAATCCATAGAGATACTCTGTGCATTTTATATTAATCACTACTGGAATTTATGACATAGAGTAAACGATAATATATAAAGTAGTAACGGGAATACCATGGGATTACACCAAGTCGACAGTCACAAATTTACTTCGATGAATATTAACAATCTGAAATGAAGCGTGGAGTGACGGAAAGGGTATCATCGAAGTGGAAAACATATATACTATAAGATTAATTATATATATTATCATATATATATATTATATAATTATATATAATATAATATAATATATATTTTAAATAATTTCTCTAATCTCGACTCTACATATATATATATATATATATATATATATATATAAATTTATATATATATAATATATATGATAATTAATATTAATATATATGGAAGGAGAATCTGACTCCTCTCACGTTGAAGATTGTCCAGGCATTTAGATGTAGGTTCTCCAGAGTATGGCACACTGACTCTACTTTATGGCATATCGAGAGTAATAATCTTACATCACAAAAATAATTTATTATAAGATTAAGACTACTATTACGGGCTACAAAAGGAAATGAGTAACATAATGCAAAATATATTTTAAGACAATATATATGCAAAAGAAAAGTAAATAATAAATAAATAGATAAATGCTTATAATAATAATAATCAACTACGGATGACTCAGATAATGAAAATACGAATGGACCTAATTATAATATATAATATTTAATAGTATATCATAATAATAATATATATATATATATATTATTAATTAATATTAATATAATATAATATATATATTAAAATAATATATAATATATATTATATGATATATATATTATATATAATATATATATATTATAATATAAATTAATTAAAATATATATATATATAATATATAATATTATATATACTTAATATAATTTTATATATATATATTAATATAATATATATATAATTATAATGATTATATAATGTATATATATATATATATACTATACTATAATATATATATATATATATTAATATTAATATTATATATATATAATTATTATATATATATAATATATATATATACTGGTGATATATATTAATATATATATAATTAATATATTAACTATATATATATATATTATATATATAATATATATATTATATATATATATTATATATATATATATAATTAACATCTATATTTAAGTATATATATATTAATATTATTATATTATATTATAACTATATATATATTAATATATATATATATATATATATATAATATATATTATTAATTAATATATATATATAATATATATATATATATAATAACTATATTGATTATTCTGAGGTTCGAGAGATAAGTGCACGTATCACTATTGTTAAAGTATAGTCCCGCCCGACCTTTTAAATATTTACTCTATCTTGAGATTCTACCTTATTATAAATAAATATTTAGACGTGATTGAGGGCATACTGTATATATCTCATTAGTCAAAAAAATAGGTCCTTTTCCTATATTAGCTAAGTTAGTACAATTATCCCGTATTTGCACGTCTTGAGCTTACTATTTGTGCACATAGGGCGATTTTATTGTCGTCTATTTATGAAAAGTGAAACTTTCAAATTCAGTACTTTACTATTAGGCCAGAAATCAACTAATATTAATTAATATAATAATAATAATATAATTAAATAGGATCAAAACACCATTTAAACATTTCATATATAAATAATACAGGTTACTTATAGTTTATTTAAAACAGAGTAAATATTATCAAAGTCAATTATATCTTTAAAAAAATGAAAAGAGTGGAGTGAGAAATTTGTGAGTTATATCATATTAATTCTCTCAATTACTTCCAATTATCGAGTAATTGGTGGAACCAATATCATATATATCTTGATCCTCGAGGAGCAGAGGTAGTACACAAATACTCGCGAGCAATTTGTAGACAATCACTTTCCTTTCCATGTTCTAATAAGTAAAGATTGACATGAAATAGCACAGAGAATTTCAAGAGGTCACTATAGACCAATGTAAGTATCATCTTATTTATGTATTGGATGAAATTTCTGTGTGTTGAGTTAAAGTATAGCAATAATAAGTACATATTTAATCATAACCTTAATTTATAATTTACTTACGTTATATATATATTTAGAACTAGTTATTATATAAATATCATTTTAAGTATTAGCATTTCTAATATTTTTATTTATCAAAAATATTTGTCAGAAAGCTTATTGAGAAAGAAATAAAATAAAAAAAGAGCAAACAAGAAAAATATATAAAAGAATATATTTATTTCATTTAGAGAATTAAAATATGATGATTTCAATGAGTAGAAACAGGGCACTATTATAGAAATAATTCTCTAATAAAATTATTAGTTTTTAAACATTTTGGAATTCTTTCTTTTAAAATTATTTTATGTAGATACTTGTCCTGTTTTATTTATTTAAATTATACTTTTATCTTTATTTTTTTTTTTTTTTTTTTTTTTTTATTTATTTTTTAATTTTATTTTTATTTTTTTTTTTTTTTTAATTTTTTTGTTTTATATATTTTTTGTAAATAAATGATCATTATTTAAGATTTTAATTATAATGTAGTTACTTATTATCGTATCGATAATTTGTTAAAATACAGTTAGTTATTAAAGATTTACACTGTATATTATTAAAATATTTACACAGAAGATAAAATGAAAAAATGGATTTTGAATTAATCCAAAGAAATCTGTAGCATTTACAAAAGTAGTCCTACAGAACCTGGAGCAATAGAATTTAGGACAACTTCACTATCTAATATATCTCTGACGCTCATGACAATATCACTTTTTCTCCAGAATATTAAACTTTCAATATCTATTTTAGATCTTATTAAATTTACTGCTGCTATAAACTAGACCTGTAATCAAAGAGACATTATATTCTAGATAGAGTGAACTTAATACATATTCAAGAGTAGTCTTAATATGATCTCAGATACTCAAATTTAAAAATCATATAAAATAAAAAATATGTCTAAAACGTTATTCTTATATCAGTTGGAAAAGATAAACTTTAACAGATTCTATCTAATAGAATAATAATATAGAATACAACTATCTAGAAGAGTATAACAGAGAGAAACCTATACAAGTCATTTATTATTATATCTAAGTGTGTTTAATCAGGTGAATCTTATGTATGGACTTCCAAAAGTTCATTAATCTGAATTTATTATAATCCACTTATTTTATTATTTTACATCATATTTGAATAATAATTGATAAATATTAAGAAACTCTCAAAAATATCCTTTATAATCCTTATATAATTGGATATAATCTAACTAAAAATATATTATATACACTATTTATTTAAATGAAACTAATTCTTACTTCGAACGTACGACGAAATTTAAATCTTATATACGAGATAGCTATAAAATATATTAAAGGTTACTAAATTCTCGATAGTAGAAAATTTAGCATTTCACGATTGGAAAATATATTTACCTTAAATTTTATTATTTGCCAACTACATTCACATGTTAAAGTGATCAAGATAGATCAATTACAATATATAGAATAGAATACAACAGATACAAATAATATTCAATAAGATAGATTATTAATGGCAAAAAGGATAGGGGATACCAATGCGATATTTTGTGAGGTGGCTGTATTATTTATATGAAGGTACATAAGCATAACACAAAATATGATAATTTTTGTTTACAGGTCGATTTTTTATAATTCTAAATACGAGGGATGCTTGTCTTGGGAGAGTGTAATGGCTCATTTGGGGTGTAATCACATTAAGTTCAATATAATTAAATCATTTAATCAATTAGTGTCTATAAGTCTCTTCTGATATAGATATTGGCCTCTATTCACTAAATACTCATGGACGGAATATAGGCATTATAACGAACGGCTTTTTCTATCACCATGCGAATTATTATGTAGTACTCGAAACTACTTTTATACTCTAGAATTATTTGACTCGAAAACTTGTTTTAGTCAGGCGAATAATATTATGCTACACTTTCAAATTAATATTTAATTTCACATTGCGATTGCATGGCATTGAAAGTATGAAATTCTCATGTTGGCTATTTCCTGCTGATGTTAAAATATATAGACGAGAGAGAGCGAACAAGATTTTTACTAGGAGATCAGGAGAGTGTTTATTACTAGTAGAAGATCAGCAACATTTCATATGACTTATCTACACATACATTCTTGAAATACTGACATGTATTTACCCTAGATCTGATATGAGATCGCGCCACATTGATCTTACTATAAACAAGATATGAGTTTTTATATATATTCTTTACAACACTGACTTATCTGAATAATAAACATTTTAGCACTATCATCGAGCACTCATATTGAGAGTCATATTTCGTGACACTGAAGTCGATACTGTACCTAGCACTGAATTCATATATATTTTTACTAAAAGAGAGTGGATATATTCCATTGGGTTATTCTTAAGTAATCAGATACACATATATTCAGGAACTAAACTTTAACAGCTCATCGAGAAGTGAATATTACGTAAGCGAATTAAGTATAATAATCTTATGTTAACTCAAAAAAAATATAAAAACTTAAAGAATAGCTAATAAATTAAAGAGGTCTCTCAATGATCATCATAAACACATTTAATTACCTAATTTTTGGGATACGGTAAGATTAAGTGAGAATAGATATGATGCAAGAATTTAAAACATGTAGATCGATGACAAAATGAGATAATGATATTACCAGCTTTCAAATGAAAACTTGCGATGTAAAGATTCTTTCAAATTTCAGATGAAAAGGTATAACAATATGAACAATATGTAATTCTAATAGATAACAATAGATATAAACTCTACCTCTACATTTTAGTACACTCACCATTAACGTACATAACAGTGTAATAACAAACAACATCAGTGCGGTGGACTGTGATTAGCTACCATCAAATAAACAATGACAGGTTATAACAAACAAGCTACATCGGCAGTCTTTTGTCAATATCCATTGCTGAGCATAAAGTATCCGGTTGGATATATCCTAGATCTATCTCATAACAACACATCTTATACAAGAAAACTAAAATGCCAATACACAGGATATAAAATATGTTGTTAAAACTTTTCAGTTACATGTAGCAGACGTAGAACTCTGAAGACTCTCTTATAATTATGAAATTTATTTTCAATATATTTGTATGCGGAACCATACTCAAGTCATAGCGAACAAAGGCGTGAATGATAGTATAGAACGTTTTAACCGTATCATGTTTGAACCAATGCGCCACAGTCAGGTAAAAGATTATTTTCTATAGAGTAGTAGAGGTATATATTGTATGGGATCAGTACTTGGTGAGCGTTGAACATAACTAGTTAAGATTTAACGTAATGTATATTGTCTTAGCATATGAATATTATATTTGTTATTATATTATATGAAAAATTTTTTATTCATTATATAAAAGGGGGGTCACAGATGGTAAATAATTAATGAATTAGAGTAAAACATGCAGAGTTTTGTGTATATAGAGTATATTATATGGTCACAAAATTTTCGAGTTGGATATATCAATAATAATATGAGTTTACTGGAGTCACCCATAATCAAACTTGCAAATGAGTATGAAAATGGAGAGAATATCCATACACGTAAGGAAGTTGCTATGTCTAGCTGATTGAATCACTCGGAAACTGTGATAGAAGTATTATGTTGTAATAAAAAAGTCGACACACCGAAAATCATATACTCAAAATCGTGTGTTATATAAATGAAAAATAATAGTGAGTTAGGATGTCAAGTAATATCGTGTGCAGTGTGTGAGATAATTTTTATTTTTTTAGAGTGCAGTTATTATCAATGATCCATTTTCATGTGTATGGTAGTTACCGACGATATTTGAGCTTATTATTATTTTAAGATTATTCTTTCAACATATCAATTCATTCGTTTGATATATGCTACGTTTTTTATTTAGTATATACAGCTGCAATTTATTGTGTGGTGGTGTCTTAGGATGTCTGTTCATAACTGCTTCTCTTTTGTCATTATGCCATCTTTATTAGGTTCAGTTGTATGTAAGATTTTATATATATACAATAACAGTTATATACTCTCCTATATAATAGGTTTTTAGTATAATTTAAATAAGACCAGTCGGCCCATTGTAATATATTATTAATTATAACATAAAGTAACATTAATTCTAATATATAAAAGTATAAGTAATAAGTATATCTTCTGTTTATGAGATACTCTCGTGAGTATAGGTACGAATTATGCAAGTCGCAGCTTTATGTACCGTGCGTATTTTATTCTCAGAAATCTTGCTCATATCCTATGACTCTTCGTATATGGGCGAAGAATTGATGATCGTAAAATTCCTGTATGCTTGGATTTATTTTCACTCTATGATAGTTTAATCACGTACTCTTATTAGTCAGTAGTAAGGATTTATCTGATAAGAAAAGTAATACATCATCGTTGCTAATCATGAATTTCTTATCTTATTTGTGACATAATCTTAAATTATCGGTTGTGAACATACTTATTGAGACTAATTAATCAGTCTGAGCGCATAAGAACACGTATCATGAAACTACGTAATACTAGCTTAAGAGATAGTCAGTAATTTTAACATTATTAGTGGAATCCACACTATGAAAAAATTTTATGCTCTCAGTACAACCACTCAATTTAATTCTTGTATTAACTAGACTAGTCGGATGAATGAAATTATATATCCATCTACCATCATATTAACTCAATAGTGTGATTAATGGAGTATAGTTAACTAAAAATAAATAATTAACATAATATATATAATATACTTTAAAATAAATAATTGAGTATAATAAAAAATTGATATATTAAATTATTCAAATTATACATAATAAAATTATATATAAAAATAACATTTAATTACTTATGCAAATATATAGTAAAACTGTACACTATGATCCATAAAAAGACAAAATTCTATATTAGTATATAAAATATATATATATGTTATATTCATCTTATCATTTCAAGTTCAATTACAGCTTTTGGAGCTTCTTTGCAAATATATAAAATCTAAATAATGAAGCTCAGGCTCTCTTTCATAAAAATCTAATATATAATTAAAATTTTGAAATCCATTTATTGGATGATATTTTGAAGAGAGTGTGAGTAAACATTATAAGATAATGATACCTTTATAGTCTACAGTATATTAGGGAAATATGAACAGACTAGCGAAGAGTAGTCATTTCACCTATGTAGGTAGCTATCTACAGTCACTCAGCACTTGTTGATTATGTATCCACTGAGATGAAGCATTTAATAGGTAGATATGAAATATTATCATCTTTAAAACTATTAGTAAAGAATTTTACTAATTTATATTATATTTTACATAATCTGTAAAAAAGCTAAATCGAGTTTGAACTGGGGATAATTCCATTTTAACATATTATTTAATTCTGCATCAATTTCATCACATTACATTCTTCCCATAAAAAAGGTAATATTTAATATAGATATGAACCGCAAGTGAGGAGGCTGGTGATTTTAAATTTAGTAGCGTTTTGATTGGTGTTAGTAACCAAGATTTGTTCCTGAATATGCTGTCAATATAAAACCTGAGGGGAAATCCTATTGATCTCGGTTATAGTAGGAGGATTTAGCTATCGAAGGGAAAATAAAATCAAGAGACTCTGTGTGCAGAAAATGATTCTCGGGAGTTGCGCTTTACTAATGACGCTATATATTTTCTAAAAGTAATGGATCTCACGGGTTAATATTTAGATCAGCATATTACTATATTCTAAGGGAAACTAACTTTCGTATATATAAAATTTCTATTGTACAAATGTCATTTCATTAATATTTTTCAAGAGTATATTTAAAGCATCTTTTTTACTTCAAAATTTAAGTAATAATTTTATTGGAATGTACTGAATGAAATTGAATGCCGAATAAAGATATGTATAAATAATGGAATTATTATCCACAGTTCAAATTAAGATTAGCTATTTCAAATGAAAATAAAATATGGTAAAAATTATCTTTACATAAAGATTAAATGAGAACTAAACTATCTCATCTACCTTTATGCTCATCATGAATACAACACAAGTGACGGTGACTGTAGAGTGCTAACATACATTAAAATTTGGTAGAACTACTTACGGTATACGCTACGGTGCTTTTGCACTAATATATTCCTCTCATTGCTCTATGAGCTGGAAAATTTTTCTATATTAGAGTGTGATGTTGCAAGGTGCATTGCTGTGGATGCATAAAAAAATTATAAATGGTACAGCATATAAAGGATGGAGCCGTAAAATTTTAATTAATATGATAATAGATTAGATTCGAACCGATGTAGCCAGGAACCTTACAAGTTTTAATGGAATGAAGGATTCTCTTAGTAAATATTGTTCGGCCATCTAATAAGCTCCATATAGTCTGACATGTATATATATATAAAGAGCTCTCAGATTAACAAATTAACTTTTTGATGGTATTAGCTATTATTTCTTATGCACTAATTTATTTGAACACAGAAATATTTTTTCAGCACATATGATAAGGTCACTAGCTACAAGTTATATTTTCAAATTATTTCATATATATTAATGAATTATTTTATATTTATATAATATAGTTAGTTTCATGACATTGAGTGGACCACTATTGTAATTATTTATTTATGATAATTATAATCTAAGTACCATGATATGTGGTATGAAGGTTAAAATCATACACTACGAAATCAGTCGGATTAAATAAATAAATAAAAATGTTTAGTTAGTTAATTGTATCAATTTATGAGGTCAATCATCTAAATTATACTATGATATACTCTTAAGAATATGAAGGTCATGTTTCCTACGTAACTGACTATTTATTTATTATTAATATTATACTATATATATAATATCCGTATATATAACTATATATATATAATATATATATATAAATATATATATATATATATATTTATATTATAATAATTATTAATTTATATATAGCCAAGCAAAGGTAATTAACGTAACATATTATTCTTCAATTAGTTCGTTTATGAGCTAATATTAATGTAGCTTATTATTATACGTTAAGAGATGGAACGAGTTATATTATATTCTATATATTATCAATATATTAGGGATTTGAACATGTTTTAATATAAGCTAGCTTAACATGATATTTCAAAAGATCTGAGATTTTTAAAGAATCATTAATATCTATTAGTTAGACGTCGATTATTAGCATATCGAAGGTATGTGATTGTTGTTTAGTGGTTGAGTACGTTGTTGATGTATGTTTATAATAATAGAAGATAATTAAACTATAAGCATTAGCATAAAACTCCTTTTAAGTTTTATCTATTAGAGCAAATTAAGTAAATATATTATATAAATTTTAGGTACGAAGACCACATATATAATACAAATTTTCATTAAACTTGATATATAATATTTAATTATAATATAAGTTACTTAATATATATATTATATATATTAATAATATATATATATATATATAATATAATATATATTATAATATATTATATATATATAATATATTATTTATATATATTAATATATATATATATCATATATATTATTATATTATATATATATATATTAATTATATAATATATATTATATAATATAATAATTTTTTAAGACTATTTATAATTGATAATAAACGTGATGATCATCTCTAAAAAACGCGAGCCTCATACGTGATACTCACATTAATAACGATGAACGCACCGTGATGACCAAAATCACGTTATGTGACTCAGCCGAAAATTACTGAGGTATTATAAAATATTTACTCACACTATATATTTTTGAAAATGTTTAGAGTGTGAGCTGGAGCACATTGTTGACTAGCAACTTATAATATTGCTGTGTCTATAGCTTGACTATTAATAAAACTCCATTATGCTATAATCATATAACTACTAGGTAGAGATCTCACTTTATGACAAATCTATAGAACATGTGAATAAATAGTAACATATATATTGTGACTTTAAAATCTTAAAAAAGCATATCAAACTGATAGAATGTCGGACATGGAACAGAATGGAAATGTACCTTTAGCTTGTAATTTTCGTCCTTATCTCTATTTTTTTTCTTGTGTTTCTTTTTGAAACACACTTTGATCTAGGACTATTCGATAACATCGCGCATGGAAGCTTACTATATTATTTCATATGTATAAGTTTTATTTCCTTATTACGTTTTAGTTTGGTTTTGCACACACCAAATAACTTTTATAGAATATATAAATTTTATATAGTTCAATATTTGTATTGGCATCTATTTTTCTTATTTTATTGTATAATTACTCAGAGCAGCATCTATATAAAGTATGGGGAGGTTAATTAATTGAATATAAAAAAGCCTTCTGCTATTTTTGTTTATTCGGTTCTTAATGTCATATTTTACTGAGATTTATTTGCATGTTATTTGTAATAATATGCACTTATATGATATTATGGTATGAATTATATAATCTATTGTTAGTATATGAGTGCGAGAGATTATTGAGTATACGTGTTTGTCTAAGATTCTTGTTTTATGCTGACTTTTCCTACGTTTGAAGTATACTGGGATTCGTAAACGATATTTAGACATTATTGCAATATGCCATGCAACTCGGAGAGAGTATCAATAATAAAAGGGGGGGAGATATTTTAATTGTGTGAAGGTAAAATTATTTTATTACTCTGATATATAAAATAATCCTAAAAAATCAATCATGAGAGCACTACGACAGAAAAAATCGAGGGAGCCACACAGAGAATAACTGACATGTGGAAGCCCGAAACAATCGATCATTAACACCATATAGTTTAGGGAAAATCAATGTGGTTAAACTATGAATATATAACATATGTATATTGTTTATATTTATATTTATATTATATTAATGATATTTTAAAATACCACAAGATCTCAGAGGTAATATAATAATAGAATTATATTATACTAGTATATTTGGTTACTAATTTTAAAAATATAGAAATATATATATATATAGGCTGAGATACTTAAAAAAAAAATATATTTATGTAAATAAATATATAACATATTATACATAATATATATATATAATATAATATACTATATATAATATATATTAATATATATACATATATATATATATATAAATATATTATATAATTAAATATTATATATATATATATATATATATAATATCTTTTAGGATTCAATAACTCTCATGTAGGGGTAACTGCAATGAAATCGCTGACAAAGAGGCAAATGGCCACCTCTCACTCAATTTCCGTGAGGATGACTAGTGATTTAAGTATTGTACTCTACCGGAATCACTAATTACGCACAAGGTGAACCTCACCTACTCACATATCAAACGATTTATATTCATCTGTCATTCTCGACAAGGTTTCGATATCTTAATGAGCAAGAAGTCAGCTGGTACTCGAATGTATCAATAGAGAGCAGAACTTAATAGTATAATATAAAGCCGATCATCACGGGGAGTGTTTCACTTCCTCCTAACCGACTAGTAACGTATACAGAGGTGATAACTTGCACTCTCTCCGTAATTTAGGCCACATTAATAATATACTACATTACACAAGTCCTATATTATATATATATTTCGGTGAGTGAAACTATACTCATATATATTTCCTATTGCAAATGTTTGTCGAAGTCAATATTATAACACTATATATATATTCTGACATAATCTGTTTCGCCATATCTTATCATATATTGAATTGTATTTCACCTAAGTGACTGGACTCTATCACATTCTGACCGACTATTCATTATTATCCCAATACATAATACGATCCAGAATACACTACTACTTATCAAACTAGATTATCTCACATAATACCTTATCTACGAATCTTATACCCATCATTATTAGTATTGTCTATATTATCATTATCTACTCTCAAGAATGATAATTTCTTAAACATAATAAATATTATATATATATGATATTTAGTTTACCTATTGAGAAACTTAAGCTACCTCAGGACTTATAGCCTTAATTAGTTATTACTAGATATATTATGAAACACGCTTTAGTTTGTCTAACTAGGTTAAGTATTATTTATAATTATAATATAACTATATCAGCATTAACATAGGAATTTTCATATAATAACTGTGCATTTTTATAATTCACACAGGAGAGAAGCTATCTTCTCTGCTCACCCGAATATGTTGAGAGGCTCTATTATGGTCTCCCTCAGTCCCAGAGAGTGTTAACTAGTATATTTTTCACACTCAGCATGGTGGGTTTGTAGCTGTTGGGATGAGTCTATGTACACTGGACTCAATTATATATATATTCACACCTCACCCTAGTTATATAAATTCCATAGCACCTTGCATAAGCCGATTAATTCGAGAGAAAATAATAGAACTTCAAACGTAGGAAAAATCAGCAAAGAAAAACAATAGAATCATTATTAATAAAAGCACCAGCAATTTTGTTTCTAAAAATATCATTAGATCGATTAACAATTTCAACCATCAATATAATTACAAATAAATAGACAAAAAATCAAGAAATATAGAGATACTAAATTAACGTAAAAATTTAAGAGCAGAGGCTTTTATGAGTATCCATAACACTCCTCAATCCATTATATATCTCCAGAGCATACTCACATAAAAATATCAAAAAATAAAGATCACTATTAAAGTTGGTGAGGTTTATAGGAGATACAAAAACCTGCTTATTTTTCGTTTTTAGGTATATATAATAACTATTGAATATATGATGTTTGTTGTTAATCATGTTATTTTGTATTAATATGATGGTTGAATGTTACATGTCTATGTTGTGTAGAGTGCGGAGTTTTTGTTTCGTTGATTAGTCTAAGTACTTAGTTATTATGGCTGATTACCTAAGTATGAAGTCTATTGTTTTACTCACCGAAATATTATAGCTTATTGCAAAGGGTGTATGGAATTTTATATAAACAGGGGGGGTTGTTGAATTCAACAACCCGTTCATCTGCTTATATACTAAACAATCTGTTCTGACTAGAAAAAAGGCCAAATGGTTGGCGAAAGCTCGAATGCTGAATTTGGTTATATAATTATTGTATTTATTTAGTAAAAGTATTTTAATTAGTTGTATTCAATAATAATTCTACCTAGTTTAGAACAACTAAGGGTTTAAAATAGTAAATATATATAAACTATAAGTCATTCATTTTTGTACATTAATTCCAGAATATATTATTATTATCATTATATAGGGCAGTGGTGCTCAAACGGTCGATTGGGATGGAGGGGGCTGAGAGAAGTATTATAATTAATACTAATATATATATATATTATATTATTATTATATATATATATATATAATATATATACTATATATATTAATATATATATTATATTATAATATATAATATATATATATAATATATATATATATATATATATATATAATATTAATATATTAAAAATATATATATATTAATAATATATACTATAATAAATATAACTATATAATATATATAGTATATATATATCATTATATTAAGTAAATATTATGTAATTAAATTAATATTATAATATATATATATATATAATAATATATATATTATATATATATATATTATATATAATATATATAAATTAATATATTTATATATTAATAATATATATAGATATATGAATATATATATATATATATATATATAATTAATTATATATAATATATTAATATAATATATATATAAGATTTTTGTTGGTAAGAAATCGAAATCGCCTATAGTGATGGGAGCCTTACCATTCTTTGAAGCTACCATTAAACTTTATTTATGATAGAGGTTTTCAGAGCAAAATAGTTAATAAATAAAACTTTATTATACTTACTCATCAGAATCCGCTACTGAATATAATATTAAAATTATGGTAGGCTTTACAGTATTCGATTAAAATTATATTAATTATTGTAGTACAAAATCTCATCAAACCTCCGTAAAGCAAATAACTCTCAACACTTTCTCATTTCGGAATTAAGCTATTACATCTCTTATTATTTGTGTGCTATCTTAATATGAATATAAATATTACTATTTTTAAAACCTGCAGGAAAGATATCAAAACTATGTTGAGAATTAGAAGTAATTTAAAGAGAGCTCTTCAACCACTTAAAAACACTAATTAACAATAAAACAAAAAAAGAGAAAACAAAACACAAGAAAAAAAAAAAAAGACATACGCAACACAATTCTCTGACCCTCTATTGTGCATAAAAGGTCATGAAAAATCGAACTAATTTTTTAATATTGAGTTGATTTAATAAGTAGTGCGGTTGTTTGAGATTCTATATAATGTACCGAAGACATTAAAGGACAGAACTACAAACGCGATCAACACTCCGCCTAGATATTAAAATTAATAATTCTCTATTAGCAGTTATAAATCTCAAGTTGTTATACAAATATTCAAAAAATAAGCAATCATAATATCGGGAGGCAACTATATAGAATATATCAATACAGTTAGGTAAAAATACAGCATAAACAGACTTACGACGAAAAACGAACATCAATATCTTTGTTCCGCCAATCGTCTCATCTCAAGCTACATGATTAAACAATTTTCAAAAAAAACTAAAAAGTTGTATTCCTATCTATATTTATATTCTGAGAGAGTAACGACTGTAAAAGAGCAACACAAAATCCGAGGTTTAAAATTATGTGACTATATAGTAGATAAAAAACCAATTATATCGTACCTCAAACGAAAAATAGCAGAGGCTTTTTGTATCCATACTCTCCCCAACTTCAAACAGGTGCCTGGAGATTACAAAAAAAATAGATTGCAATACAAAATAACTCAATGAAAATGTCTCATTCTATATAATAAGACAATTTGGCTGGGTTTGCAAAAAGCAATTTCTTTCTGCGAAGATTAAACTCATACTATAATTGATTAAAATTAATGAGAAATTAAACATCGTTAATTTAGTAGAAAATTAAGACTTATCCTCAACTAGTGTTCACAACATGTTCATAAAAATAAAGATTAATACTTTATGGCAATTTACTTTAAAAAAAGAACTACTGTCCCTGTTAGATTTTATTTCAGCGGTGGTGTGTCTCTTTCAATGTCGCTTTATAGGTAAATCCGTGGTGTGTTTACCTGTTTATAGTTATAAGTGGAGAAGGGACCTCGCTTGGCCAGAACACATCCAAAGGTTATATAGAAATCAGGAGTCAGAGTCACTACTGTATAAAATAATATAATATATAATCATATTATATATATATAATAATATATGAAAATATATAATATCTTATAAATATTATATAATACTATACTAATATTATTATATATATACTATATATATTATATTATATATATATATATAATATATTATTATTTATATATATTAATTATATATATAATATATATAATACTAATTATATATAATATATATATATATATATTATAAATATTAATATATAATATTTAATATATTTAATAATATAATATATATATATATTTATATAAATTTTTAATTAATATATATATATATATACTATATAAATATATAATATATATATATATATATATATAATAATATATATTAATTTATATAGTGTATAGTATATATATTATATATATCATATATATATATAATATATAACTAATATATATAATATATTAATAATATAAGTATTAATATATATATTAATATAAAATATATTTTATATATAATATATTTTAGTGTGAGGACTTACTTTTGAAATTATTAAGCAAACACATAATTGTACGTATTCTCTACTACTACCGTATACTTAATTACTTTTTATCACAGCCTTATATTATTATTTGAGACAAATCAGTTATCATTGTTTAGCAGAAGAACGAATAGTTATAAAGTGACAAAACTAATTGAAGAAAATTAATAAGTAAGTGTATATATATAAAATTACTACAAATATTTAACTAAATAATGATATAATTAATAGGTATAATCGCTAAGATATAACGATTTTAGCATAAATCTTATTTCTGAATAGAAAACTTACTGAGCGGTACTGATCTACGGCAAAGTCGACCGAAAAATACATATACATTATCTTGTATTATCAAGCATTATTAGTTAACTAGAAAGAATGATAACAGGGGAGCATTCAAGATCAACAGAAAACATAGGGGCATCTGAAAAAAAGAGACGATGACCAAATAAAAGAAATTCACTAAAGTTATATAGTTAGACCTCAAAGAAGTCCATAAATAAACAACAAACATTATCACAATGCGAGAGGAATAGACCAGATTTGGATGGACCTGTCAGCATCATAAAATCCAGTGAAAATAGGGGAAAAGTAATCACATATCGGCTACACCGTATATGGGGGTATGGCAGCACTAGTTTTCGAGAGCGCACCAGGTAGGGGGGGGGA
>JABUQX010065017.1:0-16763 GCA_015478945.1 Trachelipus rathkii
TTTCTACTTCTCTATACTTCTACTTTATCTTAACTTCGATGTTCAATAGGATTGTGAAATTTATAAATTTAATGCACAACATAACTTTTGCAATATATTCTACGGTCATGATCTTAATATTATTTTTTATTTCAGCAATATGCAATTAAATGACGAAAAATATATTATAAATATTCATAAAGAATGACATAGGCAAGATTACCAAATTAAATAATAATAAATAATAATAATGAATAATAATATAAATAATAATAATAATAACAATAATATAACAATAAATAATATAATAATACAATAAATATAATTAATAATAATTATATAATAATAGAAAAAGTAAATTATCTTAATAATGAATATATAATAATAATATATAATAATATAATAATAATAAATAATATATAATAATAAAATAATAACAATAATAATAATAATAATAAATTAATACATAATTAATAATAATAATAAATAATAATAATGAATTCAATAAATAATAATAATAATAATAATATGAATAATAAATAATAATAATAATAATAATGAGAATCGAAATAAATAGGGAATAAAATAATAAATAATTAAATGAGATTGATAAGAACATAGAATATGATAACTTAAGAATAATAATTAAATAAATAATATTATAAATAATAATAATAATTAATATAATATAATATAATAATAAATTAATATAATAATAATAATAATAATATAAATAATATAATATAATATAATAATGAGTAACTAATAATAATATAATAAATAAAATAATAATAATAATAATAATATAATAATAATATAATTAACTAATTAATAAATATATAATAGTAATAAATTTAAAATAAAAAATATATAAATTTAAAATGGTGATGAAAATGTTAAATATAATAATATAAATAACAATAAATAAATTAATAATATAAATAATATAATAAATTATTAATAAATTAATAATAATATAATATAATAATAATATAAATAATAATAATAATAATAATAATAATAATAATAATAATAATAATTAAATAATAATATAATAATAATAAATAATAATAATAAATAGTAATATATAATATAATAATAATTAATAAATATAATAATAAATAATTAAATTAATAATAATAAGTATAATAATAATACAATATAATAATATAATAATAATTAATATATATAATATAAAATAATAATAAACAATAATAATAATTATAATATAATTAATATTATATAATAATTAATAAAATATATAATAATATAATAATAAATATAAATAATAATAATAATAATAATAAAATAATATAATAAATGTATAATAATATAAATATATAATAATAAATTATTAATAATAATATAAATAATAATAATAATTTAATAATAATAATAATAATATATAAAATTTATGTTTTAAATTTCTTGAAAATATTTTCCTATTCAAGATAAATTTGAAGATATATTGAAGAAATAATAGAGAGATAGCAGAAAGGCATAACACAAGTCCTGAGAAGGGAACCAGATAAATGCAGAAATTCTGAATCAAGACATGACCACACAGACCGATTGTTGGAAACATGAATTCGAGAAAAGGTTTGACAAACGCACAGCTTCTACTGGTGAATTAAAGACATGAAAAAGAGAGATTGACCAACGTACATACAGAGACCACAGTACAGACTGGTGGAATAAATGAAAATGAAAATAAGGGATTGGCAAATCGTCAGCCGAGATACACTGACGGAAGTACTAGTGATATAAAGGCAAATGAAATAGAGGGATTGACAAACGTACAGATAAATGAAAAGAGAGATTGACAAACGCACAGACAGTCGACACACAGGACAGACTGGCTAGGGTAGTAGAAGAAAGATGACAAAGGAGGGATTGACAAACCGAGTAAGCAGACAGACGTGCGTAGTATATAAAGACAGATGAAAGAGTGATTCATAAACACACAGAAATACACACAGACAGATTAGTGGATAAAAAGACTTGAAAAGAGGGACTGACAAACAAACAGATAGTGACACAGAGACAGATACAGAGAGAGAGAGACGCACAAAACTGAAGAGAATTTAACAAAAAATGACAAAAGGAGAAAAATGCACAGACATAGACAAATGACATAGAAAATAAAGGAAATATCAGGGCTAGGTGACGAAGTTGTTGGTTAAATTTATTTTGACTAAGGATACCGGACTCATACGGCTCCGGCTCCCGTCACTCCGGCTCCGGCTCCGGCTCCGGCTCTGGCTCCGGCTCCGGCTCTGACACCGGCTTTGGTTCTGAACTCCTCTCTGTTATTATGTCTTAAAAACATTATCTTATCAGTGTATTGTCACAATGCAATATAATAATACTCCGAATCTCATCCGGTTCACTATCCCTAAAATAATTTTTATTTGACTTCCAGCGGCTGAAATCGCAACTGGCTCCGATCTAAACAGATCCGCAGTCCTGGAGAAAATCAGAAGCATAAATAATGAAAAGGAAAGTTAATATTGAAGATTAACAACATGGCACAAATATATATCAAAAATATAGATACAGAGAGACAAATAAAATATTAGATCAGGAAGACAAGCACAATAAGCTAAAGGAGTAGGCGACATAAGAAAACAAGAAATATAAATATATTAAATATATAATATTATAATATAATATTATATATAATGTAATCTAATTATAATATATATATATAATAATATATATAAAATAATTATAATAATTATAATATAATTATATATATATATATATATATGATATAATATTAAGTAAATTTAAAGAGAGAAATATAAATAAAATAATAAAAAAAATAATAAAAATAAAAAAATTAGAAAAATGTGAAAGCAGAAGCAAAGTGTCAAATAATAAAAGTGATTGGCAATCGATAAATAGCCTATTAAGAGTTTACAAAGGCTCTTCGGTGTCAGATTAAAGCCGTCCAGTGCAGATCGAATACCTTGTTTTGACTTAACGTGTTAGTCTTCAGTAATGGCATCTTATACAAATCATGCTATTTATTATTATCTCTGGAGATGTTTATATATTACAGTATACTTCTGTGCCAAATAACGGGACTTTTGCTACTTATCCTGACGTATTACTGTCTCTATGAGATGAAAATTGAACCAGAGTGAATTTTGCGAAAGTTTATAAGGTTTTTGAAGGTAAAAATGCCGAATAAGATCGCTATATTGTTGTTTTTGTTTAAAAAAGAGTTTAATGTACAAATGTATGTTCGCTCAAAATTCAGTCTCTGTGATAGATTAAAATGTAGTGGTAAAGTAATCGACAATTTTCAGCTCGCTTATGATCCAAAATGATCAAAAAAGAAGCTGATTTGTTCTCTCTTAGTAATCGTTTTGCGCGATCGAAAAATGAGTTCAATAATTATCCATATACGCATTTGTAGCTGATTCTTTTAAGCTGTTAATAAAATAATGGAGGTCCACGAGCTTTCTCTGATTTTATATGATAAAAAGGAAAAGAAGCAAACTTGGTGAATTGAACTAATATGGTTGTCGCCACACTTTAATTATATATGACTAAATAAATGAGTTAAACTTTATCAAGCAATTTTTCATGTGTCCTTAATATGGATACTGGTACTAGCAATAAATAGTACGGTCATAGCTTCATTTAATGAGAGTAAATATGAGGTAGAAGATGATCCGTGTGTGCAGTTTTTCATTCGCCTTTCTTATGAACATGGTAATGAGCGTGAAATAGTAGAAATTACTCGTTTTGTTTTTCTTCATTGTAAAATAATAAATAAATTAGAATTGATTAAAATATAAATATTATTAATTAAATAATTATTAATTATTAAAATAATAATATTTATTTATAAAAAGATTAACAACAAAAAATTATGTCACAGCAAATCTGTTTCTTTTAGGTTAATATGCCTCATAACATGATAGAAATTAAAAGAAGAGTAAATTTTTAAGTCATTTATAATATATATATAAGAGTTAATGATCTGTATATTATATTCCCGGATATATATTATGATATTACCTATAATATTAGATATATTAATGATGATGATTACTTATATATATATTTTTATATAATATTATTATATATCTTACTATATATATATATATAGCTATAGTATATTATATATATTAGAATATAGTATAGTTATATAATATATATATATAATTATATATATATATTATGATATATATATAGTATATATTAATTATATATATATATAGTGTAATTATATACTATATATATTTATATTATATAGTATACACTATATATATATATATTATTATAATATTATATATATGCTATATAATACTCATTATAGTTATTACAGTTCGACCGACCACTTTGTCTACCGGGTTGGGTCCCTTTTACAAGGAGGGGCAGAAAATAAAAGAGGAAAAAAACCCACTCAAGACCTAGCCTAACGCCAAAAAATCTCTCGGTGAGCGCAGGACGTGAGCTTTTTTAAAAGTGTGTGAATTCATTTAACTCACTAATATGGAAAAATAGGAAGGCAGGAGCTTCCACAGAACAGAAGTAGCTGGAATAATGAGGCCCACAACGAAACAAGTCTCGGGGGTTTTTCATATTCACGAAATATTCATGGCGAGCAAAGGACACCGTTTGTATGCGAATGCGACGCAATGGGTGGTGGAATGCTAGAGGTCAACTCACCCAAGCATCTGCAGCTGTAAGTACCTATAGAAAAGAAATAGTGCCCAACGTCACGTCGTAGAGATAGAGGGTCAAGGGAGTTTGAAAGAAGGGGACAGATTAGGGCTCTGCACGTGAGCGGTGGTGTTTATCTGTTAAAAAAAAGAATATATATATATATATATGTATATATATATATATAATTTATTAGTATATAATGATATATATATATATATATAATATATATTATATATATATATATATTATATATATATGATATATATATATATATATATATTATAGTATATATATATATATATATATATATATATATATATATATATATATATTATATATAATCTGTTAAAGAAATATATATTATTAAATATATATATATAAATATGGCGTTTCGTCATGGGAGGTTCTGAGGCAAAGCCTACCCAATTATTTTCTTATGTAATTTTTAATTATAGCAATCGAACGAATCAAATATAATCAAATTCTATCCAATGCAACAACCTTTCAATCTGCTTTTATCATATTAAAAACAATATTTTATCTATAGCCAGAGCAAAATAAAGCTTGGAGGCATAGTATACATAAATAGAAGCATGGCTGAGACAAGAAAGCGGTCTCGTCTCACCCATTGTCGCCTCACAAGAGTGGAGTATGATCATCAGGATTTAGTTGCTGGAATTACATGAACAAATACGACAAATCAGGCAGATACCCTGTTGCTTTGGTTGTCTGATCTGAGAATAGTCCTCTCTTGTTTCTCTTCTCTCTCTCATACTCTCTCGTCTCTCCTCTGTCTCTCTCTCTCTCTCTCTCGGTCTCTCTCTCTCTTCTCTCTCATTCTCTCTCTCGTCCTTCTTCTCTCTGTTCATCTCTCTGTTCTCTCTGTCTCTCTCTCTCTCTCTCTTTCATGTTCATTTATCATTTATTATTTAAATAATATTATCTTATATATTATATTATATATAATAATATATATATATATTATATATATATATATATATATATATATAATATTTATATATAATATATATTATATATTAATATATTATATAATATATATAAATATATTATTATATATTATACTTTTATATATATTATATTATATTAATATATATATATTATTTATATTATATATATTATATATATATATTATATATATAATATATATATATATTATATATTATATAGTATAGATGGAAATGCAATGGCAGGTGAAATGGAGAGAGGTTAGACGGACCCCGATCACTTTTCGAGTAGTAACTATAGAAAAGAGATAGTGTGTCAGCGCCATTTCACATAGGGAGAGGTCAGCGGAGTTTGAAAGTGGGTTGCAGTTAATTAGTCCTTTAGCCTTAGCCTCAAATCCAAAAGATTATGAACATTAGCTACTTTCCTTCTCATTTATCGATGCATAAGGAGGATAGACACTTACTATAAATTAGAGTAACTGAGCAGAAAGTAAAAAATTTTCTCACTGAGCGAATTCTCACGTTTTCTTTGAGCAATTCCATTGTGATGTGAGATTTTCCAAACAATTTGTTTGTTTTGTTCAGTCTCAAGAATATTACTATGTTGTATCACCACTCCCAGGTGAAAACGCTTAAAGAAACTCGTCCAGAAGCGAGATATTCACAAAAGTTGGAGGTGTTTTTAACAGAGAGATTTGAAAAAGTAGATGCTATAGAATTGAAATTCACAATATTTCTGTTGACTCCACCGATTAAATCGGTGCAGATAAACAAGCTCAAAGAATTGGAATCTGAAAGCTGATGACGAAGTCACATCTAGATGGCCATAAAGGAAGCAAGATATAATGAAATACACAGCTGAACAAAGAATCGGCGAGTCTATTGATCATACAGGGAAACATCTCAAAGTTTCATCTTACAAAATCAGAGCACATAGAGAACAGGCTAAGAAGATGCTTGATGAATAAGTTATGAATAATGTGTGGAGATATGAGAGACCTTGAGGAACAACACATTAATTAGAAAGGAAGAAGAGGTCTCTCCATCAACAGGAGTGGAAATTGAACTATCTGAAAGAAAACTAAACATGAGGAAGTAAAAAGGAAGAAGAAACAAAGGCTAATCCCGGATCAAAGGAGACTTCAAAAACTTGTTTTTCCAAATAGACTTTGAATATTCCTACCACACAAGGCTTAACACAGACTTAAGGACTGAGAACTAGATAGCTGAGATAGAAATGCATTTCTCAGTTTGATTTCGAGCCTCTAAAGCCATTCAGATGATCTGAAGAAGGGGAATTGAGAGTTCAGATGATCCAAGAAATGAGAGTTAAGTAGAGTTGCAAAAGCAATAAAATTAGAGCTATAGTAGATAGTTAGAAGAACCAGAGCTACTACCCCTTTCGGGATCGGCTGAACATTATTATCAACTTCCTCACTGAAGGAAGTATTGGTATTAGCATAGAGACTAGAGTTGACGAGTGACAGGTGCTTAGTTAGAACCACTTCTCAAACATGAAGAGGAAGGTTACTCCAGCCTTCCTGAAGTTCATAGAACTCAGGATCTCTGACCCCGATCATGAGTGATGGATATGTAGAGGTATGAACATCTGAGCAGAGAAACGGAGTAAGGGATAAGTAGTGAGGGGTGCCGGAATTGTCCAGCGGTGGAGTTATAATTAAAAAAATGAGGAGGCAAGATGATTGGCCCTTTGCAGTAAGGAATGTTTCAGTCGAATGGTCATAACGAATTAGAAGGTGGGAAAGGGATAGATTTACAGAAAAAGTTATTAGAGATGTTTTGGCAAGAGGCAAAAATTTATCAGTAGGGAGAACGAGTAGGCTTGTCTGCTACTTCCCTCTAGGGAAAGATAAAGTTTAGCGCTGTTTGAATATATCCCTGCCATGATTCCGAAAAGATAAAAGTTAGAGTGATTAGAGAAGGAGAGTTTTTCAGTGCCGATACCGCATTGTCACTCTCTTTGAAATGTAGTAGACCAAAGTGCCATTGAAACTGGATTTTGAGGGGAATTGATTTAGTTGATCGGATCTGAACTCTGCATACTTCTATCATTATTATTATATATATATAATATATATTTTATATAATAGTATATAATAAATAAAAACTATAGTTAAAGATATATTTAAATTATATATATATATATATATATATATATTATAGTTATCAATATTTATTATTAAATTATTATTATTGTACAATAAATTTCTGTCCAGCTTGACGGGGTAGTGTGCTACAAGGCTCCCTCATTCAACACCCCCCTCACTCCGCCCTCACCTCTCTCACCCTTCTAATTCCCTCCAACGATCATAACTTCCTCCCCATGCCCTCCTCCTCCACATCATCTCTTTATATCAGTCCATCCACTCCTTCTTGGTCTCCCCTTCTCTCTTCTATCCCTCCGCCTCCATACTCTCTTACCACTCTTGGCTCCTCATTCTCAACTAAGCCCATTACATCTTAACATCCTTTCTCGTCTTGTCACCAGACTCTATTCCTGTTCAATCAACTCTCCTACACACTGATTCCTAATCCTCTCCCTTCTCTATAATTCCTACACTCAATTGGAAGATGGTGGATCCTACTTCAACTATTTTTTTCCTAAGACAAGGAGCATAGAAGAAAGTATTGAGAAAGATCTGATCTGGTAAGACTCCTTGTTTTTCAAAACATCTTATCTTTACTTTTTGTGACTAGATCCCCCCTTCTCCATATTTCTCAGACCCACTAGACACTACTCAGCCTATTCTCTTCACCTATTCTTGTATTCTCATTCCTCCTCATCCTCCCTTACTTCAACTTCCATCCCTAATTATCTAAAAATCTTTACTTCTTCCAAATCTACACCCCCCACTAACAAAAAACAATCAAACTCAAAAACTCAACCCTCCACTCCTCCTCACTTTCTTCCTCCTCAAACACTAGCACTTTTCTCTTACCTGGATTTATTTTTAAGCGCATACTTTATGTTGTCCACAACATTCTCATTCAAATTCTCTCCAAAAATACTAGCCCTTCGCGTTCCTTTACGCTCATCTTAGGGGCATATGCATGTCCGGGCAAACTGTATTTATTTCATTTTCTTCTATCAATTCCTTTTCATCATTCCCTCCCTACCCTCCTCCCATCCTCCCATCCTAATTTGGTAAATTACAAAGTTTGAATTAGCTGTTTTGTTGTATTTTAATCATTACACATCCCTGTCTCAACCATCTCACTCTCCCCTCTCTACGACTCTCTAACGCAAGCCCTACTATTCTTATAAAAAGCCCTGATACCTTTCCTCCCTAATTTACCATCACCCTCATTTCCTCCCACCTCTCCACATCTTTAACACCCCTAATTCACTCTCTATCATATGCCTTTCCTCTAAATTTCTAAATCAAAATCGATACACTTTTCCTTTCCGTCTCTATAAAACTTTCTCGTACAAGCATCTTTATGTGTGAACTTGGTCCACACTCCTTCTTCCTCCCGTATAATCCTCCTGTTACTTTTTTCCCCATCTCCGTCCTCCGCTTACCCTGCTTAACTCCTTCAGATTCAGTAATTCTTGCCGTAACTTTCCTACCAAATCCTTAGAAAAATGCAAATACTTCTATAATTTCATATTCCATCCTATATCCCTTTCCCCTTAGTAGATGGACAACCAACCTGCAATTCCATGCCATCCTGGTGGTACCTGTCTCACACTCTCAACATATGTTTAGATATATTTGCATCTTTCACCTATTTCCCTTCTGGCTAACTTTCCATTCTCAATTCACAACCAATACCAGACCCCAGCGGACTTCCTTTTTTTTCTTATTCTCCAGGCCCTAATAATTCCTCCATTTGTTTTTCATGCCTCCTCTCCCCACTACTTTCCCCTCCTCACCCTTTGCAGTTATCTTCCCTCCCCTACCACCCTTCATATTTTAATAGTACCAAAAACTCCGCCCACCTCTTCCTTCACCTAACCCTTCTCCTATACACGCCCATCTTCTCCTTATGATGCCTCCTGTCCCTCAACCCTCCTTCTTTTCTTTTTTTTATACCTTTTCCGAAATATTCTTATTCTGATTAAAAATTCTAGTCACTTTTCTACCCCAATCTTTTTTGCTTTCTCTTCGCCCCTCTCTCCACCGCTACGCCCTCTTTGCTTCACTCTAATACTTCTATTCTCCGCTTCTTTCCGCTATCTTTCCAGAATTCAACCTAAGCCTCCTTTTTTTTCCTTTTCAACCACCTCTTCACCTACTCACTAACCATCATTCACTTCACTTTCCCCTTCGCTTGACCACTTTTTACGCAAGCCTTTGGAGGGGTTTAACACCATAATCCAGAAACAAGACTCTCCAATTTCCCTCCCTCTTCAGGAAATATGTTTGGAGAAGCACTCCAAAAATCCCTCTTACACCTATCTCTCCAATTTTTCCACCTTATATCACTTTCACTCTCTCTCTTCTTTTCCTTTTCCTAACATCGTCCCTTCCTAACAACCTTATCCTGGAATTTACTAAATAGCTGTGTGGATTATCCCCCTTCCTTTCTCCCGCCCCTTAAATAGCATTTACGATTTAATAATCACTCTATCCCTCCTTTAGAACACGACATAATCTTATATTCTGCTTCTTCCCGTTAACCTCAACCTTACTTCCATGATATACTTTAAGAATTATGTATTTTTTCTTTAAAAAACAAAGTATTCACATACTATCATATACTCTTCCGATTTCGATCAAAGCATCAAAGAGTGGGGTCCATTAATTCTCTTCTCCCATTGATAATTCTTATTATTCTCCTCCTCTTCCTTCCCACTGTCCTTGCATTTCAAATCTCTCCCAGAACAATAATTTTTCTCATTTACCCCAGAAACTTTTCCCAACTACTCCAATCTCTCATTTCACGAATCTTTCTCTCCCTCCTCCTCTCTGCTCCATATTGATTAGGTGTATGCAAGTTAATAACCCAATTTCCCCCGATTTTTATTTTAACCCCCACATTATCTCATATGAACTACTGTGCTACACAATACTCATTGCCACACTCTCCTCATAATATTTCCACCCTTCCGTCGCCTCAACTCCTCGCTACACCGATAACCTAACCTTTTGTATTTTTTCTGACTCTATTCTCTCTCTTCCTTCACTTCGTTTCTGGTTATCCCTATACACATCAACTTTTTTCTTCCTCACCATACCCCACTCCTCTTTCAAATCCTGCTCTATTTACCCTCTCACATTCATAACTCCACCTAATTACCTATCTCTCCCCCATCTTTCCTACTTCAAATATAATAATATCAGAACTAATGATAATTATAATGACCCTAGTACTTCCAATTCTGGGTTATTATATATATTATTAGTATATTATATATTGAAATAATTCGTAATTATGTATATATATATAGTAATAGTATTATATATTTTAATTCTATATATTTTTTATATATTGAAACCTAAACAAAGACTCATCTCATTTCCTCCACATGCCCAATTCTCTCTTCTCTCACATGACAGCAAACGCTGGAGAAACTAATATTAAAAACATATCCCAATCTCTTTTAATCACCTCCCAGAATTTCCAACTGGATTGAAAAGGAACATTCAAAACATTCACAGCCCTCCTTCCTCAACATACAATAATTAATTTGCTTCACATCCCATCATAGATCATACTTACGCCATACGACATTAACAAGCTTTGACACTGTACCACATATATTTCTTAACAAATTCATTCAATTCCCCTAGAAAAATGATAAAAATGGTTTCAAATTTCCTTCCTAATTAGATATGCCAATCTCCATGAAAACACCCTCTCACACTCCATCAAACTGAAACGGCGTACCACAGGGGGCCATTCTCTCTCCATTCTTTTCATCTTTTCAGAGATCTGCCCCTACCAACCAAGTCAACCAGACTATACTTACGAGACGACATCAGTTCTATTTCCCAACACCCTGACGTAACCACACCAGCACACACCCAAAAACACATTATTAGAAACTTGGCTACTCACCAATAGAATGTCGCTTCCCCCTTGAAATCTCATACCTCTCTCCTAACTCACTGACCGCACCATCCTGCATTCCACTCATAGTCTATTTGATCGAACAACCCCCTTCTAGACAATACCCCAAAAATATAGGATCACTTTACGTACACACTATTGACTTTCTCCCCCACATAGACCAAATTTACTTCCTCAACCCAATGAATTAACATCCTCTCCGAACTCTCTCAACATCAATCTTTCAGCGACCGAGAAAACCCCTTACCACAATACAAATAACTCCACAGAACTTAAATAAATTTCTCCCGCATGGTTCCAGCACAAATCAACAATAATAACTCTAAGTTACCCAAACATTGCCTTAAAGAATATCACTGATGTACGAAAACAAACCCATCCAGATTTACATTGAGAGACACACAACGATTCCTTCCCATCCTACCACTTGAACATGGTAGGAACACAGCTTCGCCGTGAAGCAATTTTTCCAGAAAACATGCAATCCAACCTATCCATGCCACCAAATCTCGCAATGCCTCCCCGATCAGACTAAAATCCCCCCCATCTTCAAGCCCAACTTTATAATGACATCTACAACAACATTCTCTCACCACACCCAAATAGTCTTGGTCTCCTCACATCCATACTCCAATTAACTAAACATATTTACAAAAACGCCCAATAAGAGATTACTATAACCCATCTCCCAACCATCTCCCTACAGGAAAATCCACTTGTTCCAGAAGAATAAACCAAATTACTCGCCAGGAGATCGGCTCATTACCAAATTTATGCAAATAATTCAGATCAAACTTAGACAACCGTTTATATCCCCCCTCATTTTAACTAGATTGTCATATATCCCGGACACAACTAGAGTCCTTCCTGTCTGGATTGCCCTCGCCCTCGACGCTTCCTCGTACCCCTTTGAATGATACTTCTATTCTTGACTTGGAAGCCCTCGGAGCTGGTGCCGCTTCTGGAGGCGGTGTGCCCTATAATAAGGTGGCAGGGGGGCAGAAAGTATGTATGTATGTATATATAATATATATATATATATATAATATATATAATATATAATATATATATATATTATATATATAATATATTATTAATATATATAGTATATATTAATTATATATATATAATAAATATATATAATTATATATCTTTACTTTCTCCTAATAATAATAATAATATAAATAATATAATAAAATCTAATAAGATATATATAAAATAATAATAATAATAATAATAATAAATATAATAATAATAATATATTTAATTCTCTCTTAGAATTTCAAATTCAATAAATCAAATTATGCTTCGTTTACTTGGTTTATACCTCTGTTGCATAATTCGTTCTTCTAAATTCAGGTAAATCTTGCTGTCTAGTCTCTTTCTGAAAAGAGGAGTGTGAGCGTTGATGTAGATTGAAGGTTGGGAAGAATATGATATGAATTTTTATAACTTAATTGCTCTCATCAGCAACTGTTAAAATTTGATAATAATAGGGTTTCTTCATAAAAATACTAAGGCATCATTTGACACGTTTACTCTAGTTCCATTTTTATAACTGATGATTTTCTCGTTGCTCTGCCGTAATTTAACCGCGTTTTTCCTGTCTATATAACCTATCCTTCATTTTCGATTGCATAGGTTATTTATATAAACGTGAGATGCTTACTATAATATTAATATATATAGTAATATATTAATATATATCATATATATTATATATATATTAATTATATCATATATATATATATTAGTATATATATATTTATTTATATCTATAAATATATATAATATTATATATATATGGTGTGCTAAACATATATATATTTGTTTTTTTTAGTTTTCTCCAGCTAAACTTGTAGACATGATCGGGATTGTAGGTATAATCGTCCCTCGGTCGGAATCAGAACCTATCGTAAGGTGACATTCAATTTATTATAAAGTTTATAGACAAGGCAATTTCTTATTGAACAATTCATCGAGTTTTAACTGAGTATAGCGGTACACCTACTTGTGCTAAATTAGGTTACTTTTTTATAAGATAGAAAGGGTAAATTGTTTAATTTTCACGCAATACTCATAAGAAATTTATTCTGAAACTTTTATAACTAATTTTAAATTAATTTCTTTTTTTTCAGAATTTAACTAATAAAAGTCAATTTAGTAAATTTTCAAATAATTTTAGCTTGCCAAGAGCAAGAACTTCTTTCTCTCGGATAAACCTAATTTTCTGAGAAATTAGTTTGAACAACGATAAGGTTAAACTAAGATGACAACCTATACCTGTGTTCTAAGACTGAATTTTTTCTTTCGCATTTACGTCTTCAAATGACGAAATTTTAAGTCTAGTATACACTAAATTGTAACATTTCAGCGTTGTCGTCAGGATAGCTATTCAACCTGGCAAGAAGATTGAAAGGGAAAATTAATAGTTTTCAAATTAATAAGGTCTGCAAGGTAGAATGGAGAATTGTAGATAATAGAAATAAACAAGATCGGATCTCAAAAATCAGTCAGGCTGTGAACCCCTGCAGTAAAGAGGTTTGACTGTCTTCTCAAGATGGGAGAGATCATTAGAGGGTCATGGGTAATATTGAGTTTCTATAATGGATAGGCTGAGTCTTGCTATAATTGGAGTTTTCTATGATACCGATGACCTAGAATTAGACTTTTCAAAATATCCGGTAGAAAGGAAACGAGAATGAGAGTATGTTATTCGCCAGGTGCCAGAAGTGAGTGAGTATATCGGTGGATGGATAGATAGATAAGATAAGAGTGATAACAAATATTTCAAAATGAAATATTTGTGGAATTAAAATGATATATGAACAGAGAGGTTAAGAGATATTAATTAGCGATAATAGGAGGGTGATTTTCCGAATATGGATGCTAGTGTAAGGAAAGGTGCATGATTTTGGAATTTTTACCTAGGTTAGGTCAGGATCCAGGATATGGGGAAGTAGGAAGGATTTTAGGTGTAAATGACAAATTAGGAAATTATTTTTCAGAAAATATTAGGGTTTTGGATTTTGTGGAGAAATTTTCTAATTCGTGGATGAAGTTTCTATCTGCCAATGCTGAGCTTTCAGGTGCATTTTGGAAGACTTATATCAAAATTCTAGTAAGTTAGGGGGTGATATGCTAAATCTTGATATGAATAATCATTATAGCAATGGTAACTATAATAGTGTGGAGATAAATATACTAGTCGTTGTACAGGTCCCAAATAGAAGATGATAGCGAACCAGTAAAACTTTTTCGTGAAATATATTATCTCTTATAAATGCTCATGAGCTTTAGAAATAAAGATGAGCTGATTAGTGATTAGTCATTAAAAATAAAGTGAAATGTTGACATTTTTTGCTAACTAAGCAGATTCAAATCAAGGGCAAAATTGTTATGGTAGACTCTTTCAGCGAATGGCTTTATCCATGGAATGTCTAACCTAAAATATAATAAAATTTCGAATCTGAATGACTAATTTTGTTGACATAAGTTTTAGATAACGAAAAGCTCAGCTTTACAGAGCACTTAGACTAAAATTTCTTCCAGAGCCGAAAAAAGATTTAATTAAATACATAGAGCTCAATCGGTTAGGGAAAAGAAATTGTTACATGACTTTGGGAGCAAATTGTTCTTGCCTTTCCTGGGAATTTAATCTACAAGATGAAAACTGTTGTGGAGCGGGTTCATTACTCTTATTTAGAATACAAAAAATAATGAGCTGCCAAGAATGGTTTCTTTAAAAAATTCTATACTGTTCGACACTCATCTTGATAACTTCAAGAACGGAAAAACATCTTTTTAGCGAGCGCATTCATCAAAATAAAATATACCGACTCGACATAAATCTTAATTTTAAAAGCTTCAATAAGATAATTTACAAAAGAAATCCTGTTTCTAAGAACAAGTTATTTGTAAATTTTAGCATTTTCCCATAATTTTAAAACTCAATTTTGATTTTTAATTATATTTTCTCCATTCGAAATTGTAAAACTATTTTCTTCACTGAAATAAATAAAATCTGATTTATGGAATTTCATGAAAGAAGATCGGAAAGAATCAGTTCTGTTTTTAAGAACTAGTTATTGATAAATGTTTTTGATTTAGGGATTATAAATAAGTTTTTTAATTGGAATTATGAATTTTATGAATCTTCTAGTCCATGTGTTAAAATTTTTTAACCTTTTTATTTATTTATTTATTATTTTTTATTTATTTAATTTTTTTTAAGGCAAACTTACCTACGTATGTAAAAAACATGTAGGGCAAATTTTTTTTATAAGAACTTTTATTTTGACATAAAGTGACAGAAATATTTTAGTGACGTAATAAATTTAACGGATTATTTTCTCCTCGTCTTTTAATATATTAATCATATTATAATATATATATAATAAAATATATTTATAATATATAAATATAGTATATATATATTATATTATATAGTATAATTAATATTAATATATATATATAGTATATATATATATATATATATTAGTCATCTTGTATAACTGCTTTTCCTTTTTTGGCGGTGCCAAGAGTCTTATGCTATTCTCCTTGCTTTCTCTGGATTTTTTTTTAAAAAAATATAAAATTATAAAATAAAACATGCATTCTCCATTAGATCCACACCGTGGGATAAATGAGTTATATAAATGTATTCTGACGATTCACATGGCTGTGAAAAAATGACAGCTTATGTACCAAATGTAAATCAAATTTAAGAGTCAGCAGCAGATGCGGAAGAATTTGAGGAGTTGAAGTCGAAGCTGAGTCGGAATCGGAGTTGGAGTTAAATTTGGAGTTGTGTGTTTTAGTGCCTACTCAACAGTACCTCTTATTTCGATGCAAACATTTCAAAGAGATATTACAACTGAAAGGTATAGATACTTTCCCCAGTCCATTCAACTTTCAAGTTGGCAGGAGTAATACTAAACGCCTTGAAATGTGATGAGCATGGCTTAGAGGTAATCACTTGATTATTAAAACCAATGCTATGATAAAACCAGAAATGGACATTCACAGATTCCCTATTTTTCTTCAAGGAGTAACAAGAACCATAATCTTTTTAAATTATGCAAGAACCAAGCA
>JABUQX010065018.1:0-12500 GCA_015478945.1 Trachelipus rathkii
AGAGTAATGAGAGTATTAATATTAATTACTGTAACCTATATAATATTAATAATTCCCAACTTAAATATAACCAATTCATTAAATACACTTTTATAATTTTCAATGCTTACCATTTTATTTAGGTAAAAAACTTTACCTAATGTAATAAAATTTCTAATTTACATAAATTTCTTTAATATATTATTATTATAATACTCACCAATATACTAACTATTATAATCATTTTAGTTTCATAATATATATTACTAATACTTATAGAATGCTTAATATCCATTTCAATTTAAAAATCACAGCTTATATAAAATTTAACATTTAGCTTATTTACGTGATATATTATTAATAATTAACATTATGTATGGGATTATATATATATATTCGGATATCATATATATCTACGGGACAAATTTGACAGCAATATCGGGATACATAATATCGAATGTGAATTTGGAATAAAGTATCTAGTGGAATTTATTTATCAAGATACATATACTATAATAACAGTAATAATATATATAATATTACTACTATGATCTAGCAATTTTTACGGTAGATATATACGAAAATAGGTTAAACTTTTTCTAGGTAATATTTAAAATTATTTTGATAAATATATAAATATTATGTAACTATTTTATAAATATATAAATAAATACTATATATAAACACAAATATTTAAGTGAGATACATATATTACTTACTTGAGGTAATTATAAATATTATATTTAAAATAAATAAAAATTGATTAAACATCTATAATAATAATATTAATATGTTTATTAATTATATACATGTGAAAATAATATATAGGTATAGGCACTTTAAATTTATGACTTATGAGATATATACTATATCTATATTTATATTAACTACTCTCAAAACAGTTCTGGATCATGAGCTTACTATACATCGATAATATAATTAAAATTTAATTAATTACATGAGATCCTTAGCATATAATCATAAGATAGGAGCAATTAATGATGTGAGTTTCAAAATTTAATTTGGACTTCAAACGAAAGTTGCAACTGTTTTTTTTTACTTAAGAATTCAATTAGAGAAAAGTATTATATCATCAATGAATATTTATAAAATTATTTCCACATACTAGGTGGTAATAATAATAGTCTAAGGTATTAAGTTTCAACCGTATCACTGTAAAAATAATATATCTTAACAATTTATAATAAATAATTTGCCATTTAATAACAATAAACAACTTATGTTCACGATAAACGATGTCAATAAGTACTTACTTAATTACACTTATGTTTATTAATAATAAATATGATCAAGGAGTTGCGTACGATATACATTAGCGCTATTGTGAGCTACCTAAATGGGTTATATATTACAGTAGAAACTCAAATTGGTGAAATAATAACTATACTACTAAAATTTAAGTAGTAATTTTAAAAAATAATAGTATTAAATTATATTATTTTAATATTATAATAACAAATAAATTGAAAGTTTTATTTAATATAAATTAAACAATATAATATAGATACATTTATAATACATTGTACAAATTTAAATATATATTAATATTAAATATATATTATAATATATATATATATATAAATATTACTATATATTATATAATTATAATATATAATATATTATTATATTATATATAATAATTATGTTCTTCATATGTTTAGTTATTATTATTATAATATTATATAATAATTAATTAATATGATTATATTTATATAATATATAATTATATATATTATATATTAAATTTATTATATTATATTATATTAATATAATATTTATATATTAATATATATATAATATATATATATATATTATATATATATATTAATATTATAATTATATATATTATATATATATATATGTATATAATATATATTATTATATATATACTATTATATATATATAATATATATATATATATTAATATATTAATTAATTATATATTTGATATATATCAATATATATTATATTATTAATATATATTAATATTATATTAATATCATATTATATACATTTATATATTATATAATATGTTATTAAGGGCATGTTCTACTTAAAACTATATATATATTAATATATATAAATATATATATAGTTATATTAATTTATATATATATATATATAGATTATATAATATATATATTAATATATAATATATAAATTAATTTATGTATGATTCTAGAAGTAATAGGCCCTTTAATCATATTATTATATATATATATATTAATTTATATTAATGAATTTATATATAATATTATTAATATATAATAATATTTGTCTTAAATAATTATTTAATATATTATTATATAGATTAATATTAAATAATTATATTAATATATTAATTATATATAAGTATTATTAATATATAAATATCATTAATTAATAATATATATATATTAATATTAATATATTAAATTATATTATATTATTATATTATAAATAATATATTATATTATATATATAATTAATATTATAATTATTATATAATATTATATAATATATATATAATATATATAAATTTATTAATAATATTTATATTATATATTAATATATATATATTATATATATATATTATATTTAATATTAATAATTTATAAATAATTACAGAAATAAATGTAATTTTATTTTATATCTTAATAAGGACAACAGGAAGTAAGCCCTAAAGGCTAATTTTTTTTGGTAAATATATTTTAGAGTTGTAATTTAACTCACTAGAAGAAGATTTATAAATTTAAAAATCAAAACGATGTATCTATTAATGTATTAATACAGTATTAACAGTGATAATTACTAGTAGTTCTTTATATATTTAAATGATTCGATTTTTATTAGACCTTAAAAAAAATCTTAAATAAAATAAAATAAAAAAAAAAGCATACTAGGTAATACTTATACAATAAATTAAAAATTATATTTTGAGTTATTCATGATACTTTTATCCACACAAAGTGCATTTTATAAAATTTTCTTTGAGTTTTTTTTTTATCTTTATACGATTATTTAATTTCAAATCAATCACATTAATGAAGTTTACACTATGAAAAAAATATTGAAGATTACGTAATCTATCTCAAATAAAAATGCAAAATACTTATTATAAATATCACACAATCATTCCTTAACAATACCATCTAAAACTAAAACATAAAATCTTGGTATAATTACTATCTAACTATGCTATCAATATACTAAGGTATCATAAAATATAATTATTTATATATATTATATAATATATTAATATATATTAATATATATATATAAATAAATTTATATATTATATATTATAATTATATTTAATATTATATTTTATATATTATTATATATAATATATATATTAATATATATAAATATATAATATATATATATATTAAATATATATAATATATATATACTTATATTTTATTTATATATATAAAAAATAAAAAATATAGAAATTATAATTATATATATTAATTAATATATTAATATAATAATAATTAATAATATAATATAATATTATAAATTAATATACATATATTTAATATATATTAATATTTATTAATATTAATATATATATTATTATTAGTATATATATATATATAATAGTATAATATAATATATATATTATATCTTTTTATAATTATTTATATATATATCTATGAGATAATATAATAATATATATATTAATATATATATATATATATATAATTAATATATATATTATATATAATATATATATTTATATATATATATTATATATTAATATATATATATATATAATAATATATATATTAATATAATAATATATTATATATTAAATATACATAGTATTATTTATATATATTATTAGTCTATTATATAAAATACTATCATTAAACGCAGAAGTATTGTATATTTGTGATATATTATTAGAATTAGTTAATTTTATTTTTCACCTTTTGAGTTTGACCTTAAATATATTATTTCTATGTTAGTTAACTATTACTTGGGATGACGAATAGTATAATTTTATTTTTATTTTATATATTAATCTTACGGGAACAAATATAGTTTTAGATTTAAAACTAAGTTTTAAATCTAATTACAACGGGGCATAAACTTTGAATTTTTTATGACTTTAATTAAACTAACTATCAATTTTATATAATTAAAGGGTATAGTCATTCGAAGCTTTCGTGTACGGTATTACGATTATACACCTATCCTATCGGGAGTACTGAAGTGTATAGCTTATAATTATAATTAATACTGATCATGGAATGGAAGGAATTTGGGAATGATTTTGGTTGTTAGGTTGTATATTTTATATCAGTTTTTAGTTTATATGAAGAAGATATTATTTTGGATAGAAAGTAAATATTTAATGAATTTATTGATACTGAATATACTGAGCTCCTATTTATTCATCTTAATATTATAATGTTTATTGAAGTTATTTTTGTTCTAAATGTATATTGATTGGATGATTTGTCATGATCACCTGTTGTTTTTGTTGATTTGCTAGTATTTCTTAGATGATAATCTGTAAGTATATATTTGTTGTTTTTGAGTCTATGGTTCAAATTTGAGTGAGAGCGGAGTTTATTCTGTTTTTGATGAGGTCTTCTTTGTGTTCTCTTGGAAACTATCCTGTAGGTTCATTGGTTTAATTTTAGTTCATGTGAGAAATATCATGTAGGTTTAACACAGGTTTCATTTTAATTAATGTACCACGCAGTGTTAGTAAAGTTAGGTGATTGGATGGGAAGGGTATAGGGTAGGTCTGAGGGATGTTTATAGGGTGAATAAGGACAGTCGTGGGGTCAACGTAAATAATTAATTTTCTTTTGTAATTGTTGTTTGTGACGTTTTAAATTGATTATATTGTAAAAACAAAATATAGTAAAGAGAGAAAAGTTTTGTGAGTGTTGATGAAGGTATTGTGATTAGGTAGTGGATAGTATATATTTTATTTATGGTTAGGATAATAAAACTGGAAATACCAATGATGGGTTATATTAAGGTTACGTAGTTGATAAAATTTTAAAATTTGTCCAACGCGCTAATTTAATAATGAAAATGATTTATTTGAATAGTATTTTCATTTTGATCTATTAATGTATTAGTACGGTATAGGAATAAGTAGATACTGAGAGTGCGCGTGTTTGTATTAAGGGCTAGGTAGGTTGCTAATTTTTATATTTTTTTATGAGTTCTCTGCAGTTGGTTTCTATATTAATAATGTTTAATTTAGGATATAGGTTGGTGATGTTATTTGTTATTTTGATTAAGACATGAAAAGGTGTATATGTAAATATTGAGTTAATTATGCCTTATAGTTTAAAATTAATTTAAGGTATCAAGGAAATTTTGAGGAGGAGTGTACTATTCCACGAAAGTTTATCATATGTATATATTACTGTGATGGTGATTATTAGGGTATGTAAGAGTTGATTGATGAAATCTATGTAAAATTTAATATGTAAAATTATTTTTTTATGTTTTAGGGTAAGGCGAACAAACACTTTATTACTTTATACCACACGGTAAAGACGTTAAGTCCTAGGTAGGTAATGAGTAGTGTTTTTAGGGTGAAATTATGGTATGAATGTAGTTGTTTTTCCAATATTATTATCTACAATGCAATTTAATTTGCTCAAGTAAGATGGTATGAGGGGGGGAGCCCAATTGATTATTATAAATTGCCATTGAATTTGTTTGTTATGTAAATATTTATATAATTAGTATCGGAAGATAGAAAATAAATATGATATGATCGTAATGGTGTTTAGTAAAAAATGAGTATTTTTTGTTATCAATATATAAATAATCGATATTATTATTATTAAATTAGTTATTATATTAGGTGGTTATAATGGGTTTCTAAGAATTACTAAAGTGATATATGTAATTACGGTTAGAACTTAGATAAGTGAATTTAAATAGATTTTATCTATCAAAAACTTAAGAATTGATATACAAGAGGTATGTTGGGAATTTATGAGATGATGAATTATTGTTTGTATATTAAATTTAAATAAGTGGGTATTTTATTATTATGTGAGCGTTAGGGATAAATATGTATTACTTCTATATTAAAGGGGTTATTTGAGAATAATGTTCTTGATTTAATAGCCCATAGGCTAGGAATATTTTTTATATTACTGAAGTATTACAATAATTTTTGTAATTAGAGATTATGGGGTCGAGATGAGGAGGATATTTTATGTATGGTAATTGAACGTTTGGTGTATACAATTGTACCGTAGAATTTTGTGATTTAAAATTAGGTCATTCATGAAGTTCTTTGTTGTATAGTGTGATTATATTTCGGGATAGTATCTTTTATTGATTTTGATCTTTAGTTATATTAAGTATTTATCTATTATATAAATGTTATTTAATCTTATAGAATAATAGAGTTTTATATTGAGGGGTTCTTTATTGTTAGGTAGATAGTAATGAGGTTTGGTTAGGGTTTAAATTTACATTGAGTATAATAAGTATTGACTTTATTAATATTTGATGTAGTCCTTGTTTGTGTTTATGAGATTACATTATTAATTATTATTGCCTTTATTATTGGCATTCGTATATTTCAAATTATAGTTTTAATTTAATTTTTATATGTAAATGAAACTTGAGAAGCTTTGTAATAATATATATGGGTTTGTAAAAACTTTTAACTAGTTTTATATTTGATATGTTCTTACACATTATCTATGAAGTTTCAAAAATTCACTCATGCTTCATTTTATGTCTCCAGATTATAGTATTACTTCGGTTAGATATTTTATTAGTCTTGTTTATTCTATGATTCACCAATTCCTGTTCTTATTGATGTGCTATTAGAATAGATAAGCAGAGACATTATTACATACATCAACTTTGATTTTCTTCACATCGCGAAAGATCTATTGATCCGTTATACTCGAATGTTCTGATGTATTATACTTTTTATATGGATAATATTCTGAGATTGATTGTATGAGAAGAATTTGATATTAACTTACCGCTATTAATTTCAGATATAGATAGTGGAGGATGACAGAAGGAACATTGAATAATGTGACTGTTATTTGAAATAAAAGTGGTATTATAAATTTGTATAAAGTTATAGTTTGGAGGTATTTAAGAGTAGTGGGATTATATGATGTTGTTGTCTCACGTATGAATGTGAGGTCAGAATTTATAAAGAATTTATTTGTTAGATAACTGTAAATTAAAGGATTGGCGGTGATAAATTTATACCATTAAATAACTGTACCTGTGAAAGTCACTTTTATTAAAAAGTATAAATATTAAATACCTTACTGTTATCTCCACACGATTTGATTTCATGTTAATTTTAACAATTTTTATTATGTTTAATATGGTAGTTTTTAGAATAGGTATTATTGGTTAAATAGTATGTATCGGTGGTAGAAATGGATTATTATAACATTAAATCGGATTTATTGTAATGGGAAGTGTTAATAAACTAGGAGTACCAGGTTATTATATTATTGTTAATTGTTTTTTTCATTCATAGTTTTTATTAAAATTAGTTTTCATATGGTAAGTATGGGTACCAGAAATTAAGTAGCATATATTGATATAACAATTTTTATGTACACGATAGTCTATAAAATAATTATGCACTCTATCAGTATGAGAGAAGTAAATTAGCATCACTTCGAAAATTACGAGATAGAACTTTTACTTTATATTGATATTATATATTCATTATATATATATAGTTATATATTTATATAATACTACTTATAACTCTATATAAAGATATTTATTAATTTAATTTAAATAGTATAGATTTTTTTTATCCTTACTAATTATATAATATTACTCAAATTATTTATATTTTCTAAGTTTGCTTAAATCTAAAAGATCATGGAGAGATAGTAAAATTATTTGATTATTTTATTTTTTAATTCACTTTATAGGGACTAAAAATTGGAGAAGTTTTTTAAACTATCTAAAGAAATGTTAATTGTATAGGCAGGAGTTCTAAGATGCACTCGTTAGAAAAAAATAGTTATATTCTTTGGTGTATGTATTTAGGTCAGGGTGGACGAGTCACAAAAGGGACAATTACTGACTAAACACATTTTTTGGTTGATGATTAATTGAGGTAGCCTAGGATTGCCTTTACAGAGTTGGTTACTTGTTAACTGTTACTTTACTTTTTTGGCTTGATATTTATTTCGCGCCGAGAACTTTGAGTGAGACTCTCTTATTTTTAGCAGCCTAGGAATCACTGGTGTTATCTTGGAGAGAATGTGACAGAGAAATCGGTAGGTTGGGGAGATCCTTATGGGTAGGAAGTGTGAGTCTCGATTTATATGTTGAAATTTCACGAGTTTTAGTTGACTGGAGAAACACACCTTATAAGAAGTTTGTATACCAAATTTTATTAAACTCGGAGGGAATTGTGTCTATTGTACTGAATACGAGTTGCCTAGATTCAAGGCATAAATGTTGTCTTTTGGATGTTGTATCTTAGTTTATTTTTGTTGTTTGAGAGATATAAATGTGAACACTGAAACTGAATAGATAGAACGTGCATCGTGTGATTCTCATTTTTTATGAGAGAAGATAGTTTATCTTCGCCTGGATGTTTGTTTTATATATAGTGAAATGTTGTTTTTATATTATTGTATCAGGGGACATATATTTTTCTGAGGGTTCATAGTTTTGATTTAGAGTGTCGACGGTAAGTCAACGAAACCTAGTCGCCGATCAGGGATGATTATTTGATGTTCTTATTGGTTGATATCAAATGTTTGGTTTCATTTCTTCGCCTATATAATAACGAGAATGAGGCAGTATTTGTTATACAAGGAATTTATAGGTTATAATTAACAGCAGTTAGATAGTAAGGGTGTTGTGGGAGAGTGGTGAGTGATCTGAGGGAGTGTTTAAGGGTGAAGGAATTAATAGCAAAGACAACATTTTTAAGAGATATTTTTGTGATATAATATATATATTTATGTTTTTGTTATTTTTATTGATTTATGATTATTTAGTAACTTGATATATCACATATAGGGAATGAAATAAGAGTTTTGATGAGTTGTTGTTAAATTTTGAAATGATTATTTAGGGGGGGTGAGTAAAGTTATATCTAATATGTGCTTTTTTCTAGGTCATACTACATTAGTATCTTATTAGGTAGGTAGAGATAATATTAAGGTTTGTGAAGGTATAGAAAATAAAGGAGTTTTATGTTCATATTTAGTCTAGATAGATTAAGGGACATTGATTTACGGAGATGTCGCTGTATTGTGTATTAAGGGCTGTTAGCGTTTGCTTAATAAAATATTTAATATATTCTTTAGTTGTTAATGATGTACTTTACTTTGTAGGTTTTTAAATGAACAAATTGTTCTTTTATGTTATTCTGTTAATATTTCTATGCATGTGATTTAATGATTTTATGGAATTATGACCAAGTTAATTATTCAACTCATTTCGTAATTAGTAAAATTTGGTGGAAGTGGCATCATGCACCGAAAAGTATTATATAATATAACTTATAGAAATACGAGTTAGTGAATAATAGTAGAGATTGATAGAAAGTCTAGTAAAATATTTATGTAATTTTTTTATTTGTTTGTTAGGTAAGGCGACAAATTTACATATCATCCAATTAGTATAAGACGTAGTTCACTCACAGGTATATATATACAAAGGTAGTGAGTTAATAGGAGAGGTTGGATGATATGGATAATTAAATATAGTTTATATAGTTATGTAAGTGGCAATAATTTCACATGCATATTCCAGAGGATTTTTATGTTGATAACGAAGAAGAGGTAGGAAGCTACCATATTTGAGATAAAGCTATTTATTTGTTTGTATTTTACTAATTTATATATTGTCCTTAAGAAGAAAAAATTTTAAAAAGGATAACATTATACTCAAGTTGATTGTCACGTTTTATATTCGGAGCCAATGATTGAAAGATGAAAAAATGCTTGTAAACTCATCCACAGATTTTTGAATAATGTTGTCCGTTTCCAATTTCACGGTCTCTCATCTGGACTGTCTTTCATTCAATCATCTTGATGAATCTCAAATCAAGTGTTCCTAAGCGAGACAAAGAATCGAATATATTTAACGGAAGAGACGTAAGTTTATATTAAGAGATTAAGACTTATATGACTTGAGAGATCATGGAGAGCGATGTTCGAAGGATCGAAGAAAATACCTTACCCCCCGAGACAGATGATAGTTATAGTAACCGTCCACTCTAAGAAATGATAGTCTACGCATATGCGTACACGCTTATATTTATGCAACACTATGTAGTGTTTTTTTATTTACTCAATATGAAAGGAACGACGAGAATTAATGTGTGCGTGCCCATGTTGTATATAAATGAAATTTAAAAATTATTAAAGTATTATTATAAACATTCCAATTTTATAGTTCCCGTGATTAAATAAAAAATAATGTAATATTTAATTATTTTAACTATCGCTCCCAGTGAAGTTAAAAGACTAAAAGAAAACATCATGAAGGTCATCGAAGGAGAATAAAAATCTCTATAATAATCAATTCTTAAATATTTGAGGTTAAAAGAGTTAGATTTTAATTATTTAATAATTATACTAAAATATATTACAATAATATGGTTGTTTACTCGACGTATAAAAGTAATCTGAACCTCCATCATTTGAGAGTAAAGGACTATAATTTATTTTTTAGATTATGTTAACAAAATAATAGTAATAAACACATAAAAAGAAATTTTAGAATATTATAGTATTCTAGCTAATTTTTAATCTTTTGAAAAAAATTATGAATTAGAAATTTTTATTATTAAAACTTAGTATACTCTGATTACCATATTCAATATACCCATTATACAAAACCGATTAGTTTAAATTCCATTTATTACCCGAACTATTACCAATCTAATTTTCACTAAAATAAATACTATACTCACTTTTAAAATTAACTGTGTTAAAGAAAAATCGTGCTTAAGGAAGTTTGTATTATATTCATACTTATTAATGAGAAAAAATTATATACAGTATCACAGTCATTAGGTAATATTATATTATTTACACCCTTCAAAAATAATTAATTTACAGGTTCACAAAATTACCTTTAGATATTATTACACCCAACAAATAAACAAATATGAACATAAGATTAATCATTTAAAATAATAACAATAAAATATATAATATAAATTTAAATTACATAAATATATATATCACCAATAATTACTTAAGAATCGCAGTTATCTCACCAAATCGTCACTTAATTTTACCTTGTTTCATTTTCTGTCTTAATATTATCATTATAACTACCATATATCAATTTTTAATTATTATACATTAGAATTTCATAGAAAATAATACTTCACTCACGCAAATATACGGTTACTTGCTCACACTATAACGACGGATGGAGGATGGAGAAAAAATTGTCTCAAAGTATACCCTCATTTTGCACTTTTCTAATAGCAAACTAGGAACAGTGGAAACCACAGCAAATAACATTAACAGGGAGGGGAGTACAAAAAAATTAGGGGAGTTAAGATTCAATTCACCATACTGACGTTCTTTATCATTATGATAATTAAATATTTCTTTTCTACTCACTACCTCAGCTTCACTTCTACTAATCTCCTATTTACAAACATAATTTATCGGCAGATTGTACTTAATCACTTTCAAAACTCCGGGGACAATCTCTAGGTAATAGTTTCAGCAATGCTTCCTTCCTCACTTCATTAAACCAGGGAAAAATAAAAACATTGTCTATAATTTCTACAGGAATTCAAGGTATATAGTGCGCTCAAATAATTATCCAGGTTCGTAATTTTTTCTGAACCATACACTTTTTTACACTTCAACAATCAATTAAATTGTATCTATTAATATTAAATACAATATCAAATATTGAATTTGACCAACGTTCAATTACTACATCCCCTTATAACAATAATGAACCTTTATATAATACTATATAATACCCCAAAAGAATCATTTATCGATAACTTTATTAAATACGTAAATCATTAAAATTTACAGATCATACAATAAAAGTAACTAATTCAGGTAATCATGAATATTCTTTTACACTTTACATATATATAAACAAAGACTCATATGACCAATTTATCTAATACAAATCTCACAGGTACGGGTTCTTAGTTCTTTCACCAGCACTTCACTATAGAACTTAGAAAATTTACATGCGCGCTAGGCTCACGCTTTACTGCCACTACAATATAAATTATTTAATAATTCTTAATATTTTGGTAATATACTATTATAATAACAGGTTATTTACTTTACTAATATTAATGATCATATCATTAATAATACACACGCATAAATGCGTAGTTGTATCGTAATTTTTTTACTTGAATTCATATTATTTATGTACGCCATTTATATGTACGTACGCAGTCATAAATAAATTCAATCATCCATTTTTATATATCTATAAATACGATCATAAATTACACACATACACGTCTTAAGTCTTTACATGAAAAATAATAATTAAATATGATTCTACATCTA
>JABUQX010065018.1:17500-27500 GCA_015478945.1 Trachelipus rathkii
ATAGAAAATACTAATATTCCTCAAATAACATATATTAACATTAATATAATATATATTAATAACATATATTAATACATTCATTTCTTTTGCTTACCTATGCATCTATTCAATCAAGACTTCCAATATATCATTACAATTTAGGACATTTCTCACAAGGAGGAAATATAATAAACATTCTCTAGTTTTATATATAAAATTATTTATATTATATCAGAGAGAGTTTAAAATTTTTTTTTTGTCTATTAAATATTTTTATATATATTATATATATATATATATATAAATATATATAATATATATATATATATAATTATATAGTATATATATATTATATATTATATAATAATATAATAATATATATATAGAGTGAGAGAGAGACGAGGAGATGGAGAGAGAGCGAGAGCGAAGAGGGAGAGAGAGATGAAGAGACCTTAGATAGAGACGAGAGATAGACCGCATATTTGCTTTCACATACACGAATCAATTCTTATTTACACTGTCTTCACTTAGAATTTCGATTTGCTTCAATTCGCTATTCGCGAATTTCAAAAAAAATATATCCGTATTCACATTCTCATTCGCAAATATCAAAAATATATTATTCGCATTCGCATTCGCATTCGCACTCAAACACATGCAAAATTTAGCGAGTTTTGTGATGACTTAGCAGTAATTTGAGACACATTCGAAGTCTGACAATATTGGTAGATTTGTACATGTGAGCATATACGCTCAGAATCAACTGTGAAAATTTCGAAATTTTATCCTCATCTATTGTATTTTCGGATTAATTTGATGATTGTATTAAATGAAATCGCAAAGTGTATAATTTACAATCGAAATTGTGCTTGGAATGGAAGAATTTCATATGTGTTTAGAAACCATCTAAGCACGAACACAAAGGGTATCTGGTATATGTAAAAGGAAGAGGTAGAAATGAAGACACGATTAAACGAGGAAAGGATCTCCAAAGCAGCCTTAATTAAGAGTGAAGTAGATTATTACTCTTGTAAACTTGAATATAAATACCAATTCCATTTGACTCTTATATCGAAAAAAAGCAATGATAAGTAGCAAAATGCACAGAAAGAGCGATCACTTTCGTTTATCGCCTTGAGAATGAACTATTCACCCAACTAACGCTCAAGAAACTAAATTACAGGATAATCTTCATAAGGACAGTGCTGTGATGCGCTTTAAAATACAATTTCCCGATCCTATAATCCCTTATCATACATCATCTAAATTAGCTTTCTCACGGTCGGAATACCAATCAGAGTTCTTTGTGTCTCTTCCGAGTAGGTCTATGCGATTAAACAAGGATTTCAAAGTTAAAAATTGATGGGCGCTGATACCACTACTGACGACATTCGGAAGTTAAATATCCAGTGATCGTATCGTCACTGTATAATGGTGGCGAAATGAAAGTATTTCGGATATTTCACCTTTGCTATGAAGTTGCTAGAACACATATTTTCAGACCTTTGCCTTCTTTCTTGAATGATAACACAAGCATGTCCAGTCCTATCAACGATTTACCTTCATTAGATAATTGTCCGTTGTGACATCTCAAAACATCATCAGCAAAGTTTCTCCTCAAAATAGTATCAACTCAGCACACTAATACATCGACCATGAATCTCAAGGAAGAACTAACAAAAAAATACAATAAGAACTACTGTCACAACGCTTTCAGTACTTCATGATGCTCCCGCTTTGAACCAAAACTCGGAAAACCCAGTATACAATGAATGCAAGTACGTAAAATAGTAACTAAGTTATATTAAGTACTCTGACATTATTAACCTCTCCTCTGTACGGTCGCTCTAAATGATAACTAATATCTTAACATCCAGACAATTCTATTCTAGCCATTCTGTTATCCCAATACTCCATACTTTTCGAATACACAACGATAATTAGCAAGAAAACACGACATTAATGTCCGACGTTAACTCTCCTTGGACCACTCTGAGAGAAGTATTTATATTTCCAGACAATTACAGTCAAAGAATAAAAGCTATGAGAGCGGACAGATATTATAAAAATATAAACAAAGATTCGATTTCAGGAGAGACCAACGACTCTGTATATCCATAACACGGTTTTTTGGATCCTAGACGAGACAAAAGTCTTTACTTCTCATTTTTTTTGCGAAAATGTAAGTAAAGTCTCTTTGGATAAAAGTAGGAAAATAAAAAAACATAAATCTGACAATACGTTGTGGAGAAACAAAGATAAGTTAAAAATAATACTTCAAAACCAATCCACAGAGTTCCATATTTACCGAGTAGTTATAAGCCAATTCTACTTCAATAACACTGATGATTTAAGCTGATGAGGTGTCTAAACAGGCACCAAAAATCGTTAAACCAGTACATCAAAAAGAAACGCATTTCCCCTGCCGAAGACGACCTATTTAATTTGTCACAGTTGCAAGACACATACCTTGCTTACCGCACAGAGTATTACCGAAAGCATCTCATTTATGTTCTGGTGGTGATCTATGAGGAAAAACTAGTAGATTAAATTGCTGAGAGATTAACTGAAAATTATTCATAATTAAAGTAATAGTTTAAGTTACGTATTATATATATACGACTACTTTGCTGCATGCTTCCATCACTGTGTTTTAAAATATAGGAGGTTTTTTCTTTGAAAAGGCAGAGAGTGGAAAGTGAGTGGAATGCTTTGTAAAGAAGTGAGCCCGTTCTAATCCTTGGAAACGGTAAATTGCATGGATATTTATCATTCATTTTTTTCGGCTAACACCACCCGACACAAACTCAATATTACTATCTATACCTTGCTTATAATAGGTGTCCACATACGATAGCCCATGCAAATCATCGCCATTCCTATATTACAAGAAAAATTTAATTCGCACTTCAAATTCCATCTCGCGATTCGCGTACTACATCAACCAATACCTATATTCGGGTCCATCTGTAATACATTTTCTTAAACTTTTCTCAATTTTCTATCATCCTTGGTCGCTTAATCACACTCCTATTAGATTCTTACACCGCAATTCACCCGCGTGTTCCTTCCTATTGAAAGTATGACCAATCCATACGCAAATAGTTATGCAAACACTTACCTTTGATGCAGAGAAACCTTGGCTGTTTCAATACCCTCAAAAAAAACTATAAACTCTTTTTGCGTATATCAACTCGACATAATATCTGCCCCATACAGATACACCTATCTGTAGGGCTATTATATTCGAGTGATGTATATATGCCCCACAGATATGAATGCTGTTAGCGGCAGTATTTATGTTCGAGTGACGTATAATATGGCCCCCCCATACAGAATATCGTATATGAAGAATTGACATATTCCAAGCTGATATAAATGCCGGTACAAATACTACTAATCTACTTCGAAAGCACAATCAAAACCTTCTTCGTTTTTAATTATTTCTTGCTAATTTCTTTTCCTGTTCTTTCTTTGAACTGATACATTTATCACTCTCACAAAACAAAACTTCTAAGATCTATCCTTCTGTACATTAGTTAACTCTTCTTACCACTACGACGGCTTGACCCTGCATTAGATGAGTTGTTTGCCCTTGTAGGATATGCCGTCACATTCTCAGGATGGCATCTACTCAAACGGCACTCCTTGATACGTTTCGAGTGTCAAAAACTTCTCGAATTTCAACTCTCCCACTCTCACTAGTCTTTACCAATTTCTTTCATCTTTCCTCAACTGTTGCATCACTCCGTACCATACAAATGACACTGGTCTTTTGAAACTCTGTATCATATTACCCTACATCCCATTGATGAAAAATCGTGAACTCGTCTTTCCTGCCCAAAGAAGTCTCATCTTTTTCTGACCTCAGGCCCTCAACACTAGTCAATCTTAGACATGTACTACACTACGTAAAGTCTGGCAACATATTCTCGTCATTGATTTACAACTTCCTTTGCCTGGCACTTTTAACGTTGTTTGATCGTTTATTTGGGCATAATGGCATTTATTTTTGCACCTGATTTAACGGCTTTTCTTTTCAAACTCGTGGTCTTAAAAGAATCTGACCTATATATACCACTGATGTCAATATAAAAAGAAACCACATAATATCATATATACATATACATATAGTATTAGATATATATAATAATATCATATAATATATATATAGTTATATATATAACTATACTAGTATATCAATCAATTATCTTATAATATAAACTATAATATAGTGTATTTTATATAATAGTATATATTTACAGTTGTCACCACCACTCACGGGCAGAGCCCTGATATCAAGGAGGGGATGTGCCACGCCAAATTTCATCACCTAACATAAATTTCTCAAGATAAGTCAATTTATAGTGAAGGAGATTAAATTCAGCAGAACACGAGATGGGAAGAGGTTCCACAGAAGAGAGTGTGGCAGGAAGAATGACAGCTACCGCATCGCACAACTAGCCTTGGAATTACCCAAATATCCCACAAACTCAAGAGCAGACACAGACAACCCCTGGTAGCTAACGAAGGCATCCGGTTAAGGTGGTGGTACGCCGCTGGTAGTTCCTCTGACTACCTTCCGCTTGCCTTACCTATAGAAAGAATAAAGCACCAACATTCGCGCCGCAAAGATTAAGCCAGGGTCTCAAGTGAAATGGACAAGAATCAGACGTTTATAAGCCTATTTAGTCTTATGAGCTCGACCCTGTCCAACAGCCGGGTGAAACAGAGCCCCCCAGATATGAGAACAGATTCAAACAAGGTGGATGAACACTTGTACTACGCTGGAGTATCTGACGAAGAGGAAAAAAGTCTCGCAGTCATAACGTTAGGATTCGCTGTTTCTTTGAGCCGGCCTTACAACCGTTGGATGTGATGGTTGTCTAACACATTTTTTATATATTAAGGTCCAAGAGTTTATATTGTACAACGAGAACGAGACACCGTCGAAGAGATATGGGAAAATTAGAAGTTTTAGAAGGGAGATTTGTGGAAGTTTGGTTTTTAAAGGAATTGGATTTCACAAGTGAGACGACACCCAATGGAAATTCTTATCCATACAGCTAGAAATAGATCGGAAGATTAAGACGAGATGCGCAATTCTAAAGTAAAAGAAGGAGCAGAATTGAAATTGGTTGAGGAAATGAATCGTCGGTCATCGGCATATGAGTGGATAGGTTAGATGTGCAGGTAAGAGATCGTTGATGAAAAAGTAGGAATCAAGTAGGAATAAGACTTCTAGAACCCTGAGGAACAACCACTATTACTTGAACAGAAAAAAAAATATTCCATTTGAAAGAAGTCTAGACATAAGTAAGCAAGAGAAGGAGGAAACGAAGGGAGCTTAGTTAGAGAGCAGTGACGCGTGCCTATACCCGGATTAAATTGCTTTGGAGTATGTCAAGAGCTACCACGCCAAGTCTCCTGTTCTAGGCAGAAAACCATTAAATCGTTAAAGAGGAAGTCTATTCGCCAGTAGACTTGACCGCCGAAAGCCATACTGGCGATCGGAAAGAGAGAATGAGATTCCAGATCAAGAAGTGGGAGTTGAGAAGGTTTTCAAAGGATTATTTAGCATAGAAACAATGTAGGCTATAGGCGATATTAGAAGGATCAGGCGCTTCCTTTTTTCGAATAGGTTGGATTATTATATATATACTATATATATTTCTATATATATAATATATAAATTAATATATTATAATATATTATATATATAATATATATACTAGTATATATATATATACTATAATAATAATAATACTTATTATATATTATATATATAAGTATATATATATATAAGTATTTAATATATATATATATTATATATATTTTGTAGTGAGTGTGCGACTGCGAACAGTGCTGTGCGTGTGTGTGCATGTTGTTATAAACTTCTGGTGAAGGCAAACAATTTGCTTTAAGGAGTTAAAATTCACTTAAATTAAATCAGGCAACATTTGATAATTATATTTTAATTATTATAAAGTAATTTATTTACCACATGTTTCCACCTTTTTTAATATAGTATTTTTAACAGATTTTAAATTAGTCTGCGGATTAGGGATATTTTCCATTTTCATTGCTTCAAACATACTATAAATGATGATAAAAAAATTATGATCCATCATTGTGACTTTGTTGGAGTGTGATGTGAATTATTTCCAGGAATAAGTTTCGAATCCTAATTTCTGTAAAAAATAAAGTTGACTGTTGATTTTCTAATTAGGAAAGATAAGATAATATTGTGCAGTGACTTATAGTATGTACTTTTTTACTAATAATAATAAATATATATAATAATAATAATCATATTTAATAATAATAATAATTAATATATAATAATATAATAATAATTATAATAATATAATAATAATAAAATAATAATAATTAATAATAATAATAATAAATAATAATCAAATAATAAACAATAACTAATATAATATAAAATATAATAAATAATAAAATAATAATATATAAATTAATAATAATATAATATAATAGATAATAATAAAAATATAATAATACTAATAATAATAAATAATAATATAAATATATAATATACATAATAATAATTAATAATAATACATAATTATAATTAATAATAAGATAATAATAAAACTAAAAATAATAAAATAATAACATTATAATATAATAATTAATAATAATAATAATAATAATATAAACATAATAATAATAATATAAATAGTATAATAATAATAATAATAATATGAATAATTTAATACATAAATATATAATAATAATAATAATAAAATAAATACTAATAAGAATAATAAAAACTAAATATAATATAATAAAATTAATAATTTAATAATAATACATAATAATAATAATTTAAATATAACTAATAATACTAATAAAATAATAATAATATTAATACAATAATAAAATAATAAATAATAATAATATAATAGTATTCTATTACTTGAATGAAACTAAGATATCTGCAACAATGGGTTAATCAACCAAACTGGGAAATTCCGCAATTTTAGTCCGCAATTCCCAATTCCGCTAACTTTCTTGAACATTGCCAGAATTGCGATAGCATTAATTTGAAAAAAGTTTCGGAGTTGCAGTTAGAGGAATGACTAAATTTCATTCCACAGTTAATCCGCCATTCCGAAATTCCGCAATTAGCGGCTACCAAAAAAAAAATTGTGAATTTCAGTGGAATGCCAAAAATTATAGTCCACTATCTCAACTTTCAAAATAAAAAACATCTAATATATATAAATTATTAATATATTATATACTATACTATACTATATATATATATACAATTATTATATATATTATATATATATATGATATATAATATATAATATATATATATTATATAATATAGTATATAATATATATTAAGATATATATCATATATAGTAATATATATATAATTAACTTAAATTAAATATGTATATAGAATAAATAGAAATTAAAATTTTACCACGTTGGCCATCTTTGTACGTTGCAGCGGACACGAAAAAAAATTATAGCTATAGAAGTAGTTAATTCGATTGCGGATGTGAAGTTTGTTACAGCTTGGCTGTGATGTTTCAGGCCCAAGGTTACCCCTGACTGATGAGAACTTGCAGAATCTGGTGTTTTGAATGACTACTGCATCTTTTGAATTTAGCGTGCCAGAGGGAGGAGAAGGAAGAGAGAGACTAGAACAGCGACTTATTAGGAAAAACATTAGTAAAGTGCAATTTATATATTATTTAATTTTCTATATTTAATGAAGAAAAGCAAAAACACTTTACAGTTTCTATAACAAGTCTTATAAATTATATATATACTTATAATATATATATAATATATATTATATATATGATATATATATATCTATATATATAATATATATATATATATATATATAAATATTATATAATATATATATATATATAATATATTATATATTATAACCAAAAATAATTAAAATGTTAATTGCTAATTTATAAAATAGCAACAAAAATAAAAATTAAATTAATTATAAATTATAATTGTAATTTATTTAAATTATGTTTTAACTACCAATTAGGGTATAGTGAACTGTTTGCAGGACTTCCATAGTGAAAAAAATAATTAGCCGATAGAATTAGCGATTTGCTAGGACTGGAAGCAGAAAAAGTGCAAGGAATTGCAAAATCGATAGCGGACTGGCGAAACAGAAAAAAATCCAGATTAACGAACAAACTGTTAGCGGAATGCGAATTGCGGATAACAAAACGTGCGGTGCCACCCTGGTTATAACTAATACTTTATAATGCATTTATAATCATTAAATACCACATAATAAACGAATATTTGAATTAATAATGAATCTATGAAATTAAAATAGACTTTTTATCAATTATCGAACGTAGTGTTACTTACAGTAAGAAAAGTTGCATCTAATAACAATTGGCTTAACAAATACAATTTTAAAATAATTATTGTATATATTTTTATCAAAATGATGTGACATCAATTGATGTAGTAAATTTAATAATAATAATATATAATAATTAATACTAATATAATAATAATAATAATAATAATAATAATAATAATAATAATAATAATAATAATACTAATAAAAAATAATTTAATAATAATAATAATAATATAATAATAATATATAATCATAATAATAATAATAATAATAATATATATAATATAATATAATAATAATAATATTATAGTCAATGATAGAAGTGATATACCACTCAAAAGAAATATTTATAAAAGAAATTAAATATAATAAAAATAAAAAGTTGATAATATAATAATAATAATAATAATACTAATTATAATAATAATAAATAATAATAAAATTATAATAATAATAAAAATTAATAATATAATAATAATAATTATAATTATATAATATAATAATACCATAATAATAATAATAAAAAATTAATATAATATAATAATATTGAATGCACAAATAACAATGCCTGACAACAATAGCTTATAATAATTAATATAATCCTAATATACATAATTCAATAATCAATAATAATAATTTCAATAATAATAATAATAATAATAACTAATAATAATAAATAATAATTAATACTAAATAATAATTAATAATACATCAACTCATAATAATAATAATTAATCAATATTATCATAATAATAATATAATATAATAATAAAATATTAAAAATAAAAAAAAATACTAATAATTAATAATAATTAGTAATTTTCATTAATAATATAAATAATAAAAATATTTATTTAATTATAATAATAATAAAATATAAGAATTAATAATAATAATAAAATTAAAAAATATATAATTATCAATAACAACCGCTACTGGAAGATATCGTAAGCAGCGAATGGCAATCGTAGTGATTACTACAATGAAAAGGCTGATAGTAATAGCTCATAACCATAATCTTGACGCGTTATATTACCAAGTAATGGTGGCCAGTAATAAAAATTTACATAAACTAAATCGCAGAAATATATATATATATAATAGAATTTACATACACATCCAAAAAATATAAGTGACTTCGTTAAAACCTAAAAATAAAAAAAAAATTACAATACCTATGTTTACAAAAGATAGAATGAAATTTTATAAACCGTATGTAAGTAAATATGAAACACAGGTAACCTAGAAACAAAAACTCATAAGCACTCCACACACTACGCAAATTTACTTACGCAGAAATTAAAACGGAAAAACATAGTAATGCTACATTAAAATGCTTGACAGCAGAAAGTAAAAGGCTAAACCGGTACGTATCAGTAATATGTGTAGGATGTATGCCTAGTAAATATGCAAGTTTTAAAAGGTTAAAAAAGGTAAACACTAAAAACGTTATCCTAAATACCAGCCCGTTGAAAGATTCGTAACGTATGTTTTTCATTGAATCCATTATAATATTATAGAATACAACAAACGGGCAATTAATAAGAACTAAAGCATTTAAAACTCAATGGATTAAAAACACACACGACTCCTCACAGCTAAGAGTTCCAACTATCAACTATGAATAAT
>JABUQX010065019.1:0-27500 GCA_015478945.1 Trachelipus rathkii
CAGCATTCCTATTATTATGAAAATGCATCTTAGCATTTTAACAATGGTAGAAGTATTAATTAAGTGAATTTAAACAATTAGTATATTATATATGTGACTGTCAGAAGTGGAAGCTGAGATAAAAGCAACTAGTCGAAGGTCAGGCGAAAATCTAAAAACATTCATGAAAAACTAATAATATAAAGACAAAAAAAATGTTAAGTCTAGGACCTATGTTATAAATTCCAACTTTATTAGTTCCGATGAACGTCACTATATATGACGTCATAATCTGGTTGAGAACTTATAGTCTTAAACAAATATTGGATAACTCGAAAGCGTTCAATCCCTTTTGCGATTCTCCGTAAGGCGACACTAAATTATATGTGACTTTTCGTAAGGTTAACCGAAAATACGTACCTACGTGCCTCGCGCGACACCATTTTTTTAGGGTAAACTATCGCATCAAGCCCGATTATTGTGACGTCCAGGAAGGATACTGAGATTAAGTCGAGAGGTCTATTGGGCGAAATTTCTAGAAAAATTCATGAATAAAATGAATAATAATTAATGCACACACACAAAAATTTAAGTTTCGGCGAATTCCATTAGAACTTCGAATTATATTGTTCCCCGATGAGGCGTCCACTATATGATGTCATAGGATCGTTTGAAAGATATTTAAGCTTAACAAATGGTACTCGAAAGCGTCAGTTTCGCCCCAAACTCGTACCCCCGCTTTTGGCGATTCCGTAAGGTCGACACTCTATTATATAGTCGACTTCGAAGGTAACTCGACAAACGACGCTTATCGTGCTCGCAGCTGACACCTCTTTTTAGCGATGATAGTGAACTTATCCGCTTTCATTACCCGATAATTAGTGGTGTCAGCCAAAATAAGTCGAAGGCCTAGTGCCGAAAAATCTAAAAAAACAAAATACATTGGAATAAAAAAATAATATCAATTTCCACAAAACAAAAAATTCTAATCCGAGGAATTAGCCAGAGAATATCTGAGACTTATTTAGTCTCACTCGAATAAGTGCGTTCACAGTATAGAACAGTAAATCGGTTGAAGATACTTTAATCATAACAATTAATTGTAATGATAAGCGTTTCGAGGTATGATACCGCTTTTGCGATGCCCGTAAGGATGCGACACTATATTTATAGTGACTTTTTCCGAAGGTAACGAAAAACGACCTAGTGCGTCGCGCGACACCTTTTTGTAGGATATGACTCTATCGCTTCAACACCGATATAGTGACGTCAGGAAGGGAACTGATATAGTTCGAAGGCCTAAGTGCGAAAATACTTAAAAAATTTCATTGATAAAAATAAATAATAATAAAATTCACAACAAAAAAAATAATTTAAGTTCGGAAAATTTGCATTAGATATTCGACTTATAGATATAGTTCCCGAGATGAGGCGTCTACTATAATGACGTCATTATATCGGTTTGTAAGATACTCATGTAAGCTTATAACAAAATGGTACTCGAAAGAGTTTTCAGTTTTGGAATTTTTTTAAGAGCCGATTTTGCGATTCCCGTAAGGCCACACTATATTATAGTGACTTTTCGAAGGAAACCGAAAACGACCTAACGTGCTCGCGCGACTCCTTTTACACATTTTTTAGGGATAAACTATCGCTTCAACCCGAGATATAGTGTCGTCAGGAAGGGAACTGATAAAAGTCGAAAGGCCAAAGTGCGAAAATCAAAAAAATACATTGAAAAATAATATAATAATTCACAAAAAAAACATTTAAATTAGGGAATTTGCACTAGAACTTCGACTTATATTAGTTCCGAGATTGAAGCGTCACTAATGACTATCTAATAAACTGCGTTTGAATGATACTTAAGCTTAACAAGAGATTGGTACTACGATAAGCGTTCAGTCCTCCGCTTTTGAGCGATTTCCCGAAAGGCGACACTATATTATAAGTGACTTCGAAGAAGATAAACAAGAAAAACGACCTAAGACGTGCTCGCGCGACAACCTTTTATAAATAGGATAAACTCAAATATGAAAACCCGAAATAGTGACGTCAGGAAGGGAACTGATATAGGTCGAAGACCTAAGTGCGAATTACATAAAAAAATTCTATTGAACAAATAATAATAATAATCTCGAACAATAAAAAAAATTAAGTATTACGGATTTCACTTAGCTCTGATCAATTATATTAGTTCCCCGATGAAGGCGTCACTAAATGATCTGGACGTCATATACGGTTTAAGATTACTTTAAGCTTAAACATAAATGGTACTCTATATAGTTGCAAGCGTTCAGAAGAACTCTTATGAGACCTGCTCTTTTGCATTATCTCGCCCAACATAGTATTTATTACTATTTTTTCCAATATTTAATTTTAAATTAGTCTACCCTCTAAATTTATCTTGAAAGAAAAGGTAAATATTATATTAAATGGAGAGACTAAATTAAGAAAAAAAATTATCTAATCTGAACTGATATAAAAGTGGGATCGGAAGATCTAAATAGTGTTAATCTTAAATACTCCTCAAAAATTATCAACCCAAATTTTTTATTTATCAAGTCGAATATTAATTTGTCTTAGAATTTGTCACAAAGATCCTTTGACTCATAATTATTCTACGTAATTCAAGGGGTTCAGTATCTCCCCCAAGTTGAAGTTTCGTCAATTTAAACATTAAATTTTTGAAATTATGATTTATATCTATACAAAGAATAAGTGTTTTTAACTAGCTACGTCAAACGGCGGTTAAATAAAATACCGATAATAATACAAATTTTTATTCCTTAAAATATCAAATATTTAAATTTATTATTAATTTTCAGAGATCTTTGTGGAAAATTTTTTTCTATTATGAATATTTTTGCATGAAAACATTTATATAAAAAACAAAACACGATTCTCTTATAACTTATTTTTACAGCTCTCTCATTGTATACCGTCCGAACAGCTTCAAAACATCTTGATTGAGAAAATCTCATGATTATCAATCACGGGAAAAAAGCCAAATGAAATATTAATTGGCTTGGAGTAAGAAGTAGAAAATCGTTCTATGAAATTAACTTAAAAAAATCAGAAACTATCGGTTAAAAAAATAGAATATCGCTTTCACCAGAAATGGACCATCTGAAACTAATTTGTTTTCTTTCATTCGGCTGTATATTTACGTCAATATCGATGAGTACAAGATATAGCTTCAAACCCAAACAGCCGTCGGTGAAATAGTATAATTGCAATTAATGTTCAACCTAATGATTGCATTTCCGGAGCGCAAATCCTTTCTATTAGTCAACCAATTTGATCCCCTTTGAACAGAGATTTGGTCGATCTACTGTTAAGGTGCTTCCGATTAAAGATCTATTAAATGCCGCATTAAAACGACTTCTCCTCGATCCCGTTACGCACAACGTATCGAAGTAAAGAAATTATTTGTTTTCTAACAATTTGAATTCTACTCTTTAGGTCAATATATTTATAACTTTGGCAAACACATCGAAACGTTCCCATTTGAAAAATATTACGACCTTTTCCAGTTTTGGAGAGACCGACAAATATCATATAAGACTATGTCGAAAATCGTATTTTTAATTCTATCCTAAATTTTATATAAACGCTTTATTTTCATATATAGATTACTCATTCTCTATGAAGTTCCGGAGACTGACGAAAGTGTGTATATGATTTTTTTATCAAGCAGATCTAATTCGGTCAAATCGGAAAGGCCTTACGTGTACGATTTTTAATTACTCAATGAGCCACAGATTGCGGAATTTTTCTTCAAAATAAATTTCTTCATATGTCGTCGTACGACATTCTCAAGATACGCACATATTCGGAAATCGGAATGGAGAAGGGGTATCTAATTTGGTTTCTTTGAAGGATGCATTAATATGACAAATGCTGCGTAAATTCAATTCCAAGGATCCGTCGATCTTTCCAATACCTTTGTAATCGGTTTCTAAAAACGTTCGTATCCCAGGAATCGATTAATTTTCTTTTTCCATTTCACTTAGACACGTATACATTCTCGAATGTAAATGGCATATTTGCGCACTGCCCTTCATAGTCCCTGGCGGCATACCAAGAGAAATCAACCTGCGTAAATGCCTGTTGCCGCACGAGACAGAAGGCATACGAAGGTTTGAATATTAAAGGCATACGAAGGTTAGAGATATGTTTTCGAAAATATTTTGAGCTTCCATACATCTCTACATAACGGATAACTGCCTGCTGGCTGCCTGCTGGCTGCCTGCTGGCTGCCTGCTGGCATGCTGTCTCATCTTCCACCTCAATCTCCTTCTCCTTCCTCATCTGAAAATGTACGATTGGGAGTGGTCTATTTTAGAGAATTGCTGGTGTGAGGCTATCTTCTCTGATTTCCATTCGTTCATTCATCGCCTTTTTCTACTTCAGCAACTACCTACTACTGAAATGTATTTAAATTTTGGTTAAAAAACAATATATGTCGCATTTCTGGAAAGTATCTTCCGACATAAAATAGTCGTAGCAGGGAAATAGTTCTTCGTCATATCGACGAGAAGAAACTGAAAAAAAAATTGCATAAATCTAGCTTATTTTACCACTCATCATTGTTTGTTGCAGCCAATATTCAATCTTACGCGATCGTCGCTAACAACGGTGGATGGGTGCCTATGGGTGAAACGAATTCCAATTTTTTGTAAATTAAACATCGATGAGATTTCGATAATTTCCTCGATGTCGTTATAATCCACGGTTAACGTAGTTAATTGGTTTAACGGTGGAATACGGAGCTTCCGCATTTTGCTAGAGAAATCAAATTTGATGATTTTTTTATCTACTCTTAAAAACTCTGAATCGTTTTTGCTAACCGAAGCTTTCGCCGACCGTCTCAAAATAAGAGGGGGGCCCCTTTTCTTACACATTTCGATAAGGTCTAATCCAGACGTCCTCTCGCGGCGACATTTGCACGTTAGTTTTAGTGAGTTTATATTTGGAAATATGATCGAAATATTTTTCATCATCTCCAGAAAGTAGTCGTGGGCAAGACGGTCAGTACCAGTATTAACTATTTCTAGCTTCTCGATGCGAACCAAAGGCCAATATCGTTTTTTTTTCATCGAGTCCGTTAATTTTAAAAAGGTTTCGCACCGATCTAAATAAAAAGTCAAAGCTTTCATACGTTCGTATTCGGTACTCATCGTCCTAATAACTTCGGCGGTTCTGACAGTCGTAGCGGGAACGACATTGGCAAAACTCTCTGCGCCCACGACCATATATTCGGTCACCACGAGGGTTATGGCTTCGGTCGTCTTGTACGGATTTTTCGTCGCGTTTTCGAGAAAGTCCAGATAGGTCGCCGAGGTTTTTTGGTCGTCTCCCGAATCGAATAGCGATAATATCGGGTTAAAATTTAATTCCTTCGCTCCGTGTTTTTCGGTCATTCGATTCAGAATCAAATCAAAAAGTAAATGATTCACCGAGGAGGATCTTTTCGAATCCGATCCGCTACTACAGGCAACATCTTGAAAAGATCGTGTTTCTAAGATGACCGTCATCGCCAGATCTTGCAGATTTTTGACTTTCCGATCCATTTTGAGTTTTTTGTCGTTGTCTATTTCGGGGTTTAATAAAAAAAAGGAATAAGTCGCGCAGTATTTTCTATCACCAAAAAACAATCAATTATTTTTTTATCATATAGAATTCTCGAGGTTGCTGATAGTGCCGAGGGTAGTAGAAAGATCTTCTATTAATGATTCATTCTCTGACTCTTTCAATTTATATATTACCAAAAAGACAAAAAAATCAAATTTTTAATTTTTTGTTTACTCAAGCAACTTTTTATTTAAACTAAAAAAAGTAAAATAGTTTCTAAATGACTGAAAAAAATTCTGAAATTTTTTTTTAGACTTTTAAATTTATTCACTTAGACCCACGGCGTATATAGATTATTAGTAAAGATATTCGCTTTAAATAAATAAATAAGATAAATATGAAAAGTCAATCATAATAATACACGATTTTTATTAGATCAGAAAGTTTTCCATTGCGCTACCGCAACACAGGCCTATACTAAAAGACAATAAATTCGGAAATTTAATTTAGTATTTTCCATTGTAATAGACTCGTCGTGACAGCTTCGTACGTATATGCTTGTTTATGAAGCTTCATTGATTAGACATAGAACTACACCAAAGTGAAATGATTCCTATGGGAGGTTTGGCGTTCGTAAGAAACCGCTCTAATAACTTAAAAAAATAGACTCGGTTCTAAAAAACAGATATCGCTTTCAACCATAAATTGATCTCGTAGAATTCTTTTCTCTTTCCTTACCTTGTATTAGGGAGCTATCGATCGATTAAAGATTGAACATGGCAAACGAGCCCGCCATCGAAGAGATGCGTACTGCTTTAATATTCCACCGAAATAGTGAATTCCCACGTAAACGTACGTTCATTAGTCAAACGGTAATCGTTTTGAACAGTGGTTCGATATTTATGTCTGTGGCGCGGGGATACGGACATTCGTTGAAAGTAATCCCAAACGTACTTCGTTTCTAAACGTAAAAACGGTAAAGCGATCGAAAATTAAAATTCTACATACCTGCTAGTTTTTAAAGACGAGTAAGGTTCAAAAAATGAAAAAGTTTGCAAAACGTTGGAACTGACGTTTCCCCTTTGAAATAATTTATGTTTCAGCAATAACTTCTTCATTGGAGTCTGTTCGAGACGAATATTAGATGCACATAAAAATCGTTATTGAAAAATCGATTTTTAATTCTACACATTCAAATTTTTTTAAAAAGGAGCTTTGTGTTTCATATCTAATACATTTCGCAAGTTTTCAAGCGGAGGTATCATGATTTATTACTGATTGACTAAGTATAGTCAAATTCTGAAAGCTTCCACGATTTTTATTACTCAATGAGTCCGCAGCTGTGACTTTTTTCAAAAAATTCTCGCATGAACAGCGGCAACACCGCCCCAACTTCGGACATATCGGAAATGAGAGAATGGAGAATAGTAATCTAAATTTTCGATCATGAAGGATATAGGCTTAAATCGACCATTGATAGGCTTGCGTAAATTCAAATTCCTCCTCATACACCCAATCGCACTTTCATCTATATAACTCTTTTAGTTAATTGGTTTCTAAGAATTTGCGTGAGAGGAGTCGATTATTTTGCTTTTCTTTTCATCCTCTCGTCACGTATACCATGTAAATGTAAAGCACAACGTCTGCATACTACCTGCTCCATAGTCTGGCGCATGAAGTGCAAAATAACCGCTAAAGCTCTTTGCAAAGAGACAAAATGGTATTTTGGGAGTTTCGCTTCTGTTCTCAACGACTCTTCGGTAGGAAGTTCCGAAAATGAAATTTTAACCATTTCTAATAACACTCACCCGCCACCGCCACCGCTGCTGTGAGCTGCTTGCTGCTGCTGCTGCCTGCGTTGCTGCGCTCGCTGCTGTGCTAGACCGCTGCTCCGCGCTTCTCCCCCCAGTATGTTACCCATCAGTTCGAAGTGAGGTAATAGGGCACATAACCCTTATTACACCTTCGATCAATCTTGTTGTATTTTCTCTAATTTCTAACCAACATATGAACTAAATTATTTATAATTTTTGTGTTAGGAGACAAGATAATCAGCATTGTTCTAAGCTATATTCTTCTCCGACATAGTCTATAAAAAGTCAAAAAAAGGGCGTACCAGGGGAAATATTCTTCGTTCCGACGATATAGAAATATAACACTTGAAATGTTCTCAGGATTTGCAAGGTTTCTTAACTTTCCACCCCGGTCTTGAGGCCAATAATCTACCTTTCAACGAATCCTGTACGTCGGCTATATCGTCGGGTATTAATGAGGTGATGTAGTGAGGTTAAACATATTCCGTAACATATATTTGTTTGCTCAAATATTTTTAAACAACGACGAGATTTCCATTAATTTCTCATGACGTAATAATCCACAGTATAAATATAGTGTAGTCTATAAGTTCGTTAATGACGAAAGAGCGACATAGTATTAGATCTTCATCAATACGAACTAGAAATATATTAAAAACTTCCGTATCGAATGTTTCGGCTTCCGCTTTATCTAAAAATTCCTCCAAATCGGTATTTCGTCGCTAAGCGAAGGTTCTCGTGTTCTCGTTAAAATTATTCGTGCATTACGAAGATTACAGGGGAATCTTTGCAATTTCTTTCTTATTCTCGATTTTGTATATATTAAAATGTGCGTCTACTTCTCCGTGGCCTTTCGCTCGACCCGACATTATAATTTAGTTAGCTGAGTATTTCATAGATTTTGAGGAGAATTATAATTGTGATAATAAAATTCTTTTCTAGAAACATATCTAGCGAGATGTATATGTATAGGAACAGTCGGTATAAACGAGTTGTGCTATGTTTATCCTTCGAAATTAAGCAATTTCTAGTTCTCTTTCAGGCGACTCGTAACTAAAGGTGCAGATATTTGTTTTTTACCTGGTGCATGGAAAGTCCGTTAAGCACTTAAAAAGGTTTCGAGTACCGAGGTCTATAGGGAAATGTCAAAAGAGAAATTATGACATTATCATATTTAGTGCTCGATTATTTCCTAATAACTTCGGCTGTTTTTTCAGCCGCAGCGGGAGCGCCATCAGCCAAACTGTTTACTGGGACCATATACTCGGTCAACGTGAGGGTTATCACTTCTGTCGTCTTGTACGGATTTTTCGTCACATTTTCCAGAAAATCCAGATAGCTCCCCGAGATTTTTTCTTCGTCATCTGAATCGAATAGCGATAAGAGCTGGTCTAAATTTAATTCTTTAGCTCCGTGTTTTTCGGTCAACCGATTCATAATCAAATCGAAGAGAAAATAATAATCCGGATCGCTGTTGAGGGAATCTTGTAAGGATCCCGTTTCGAAGATGACCTTCATCGCTAAATCTTGCAGATTTTTCACTTTTTTCTCCGTCGTAAGTTTATCATCGTCCTCCATCGAATTCTGGTTTGATAAAAGGATCGCGTTACGCAGTATTTTCTTCATCAAAAACAAACATAAAAAGCAAACCTCCTGTAAGGTATGTTAAAAAAAGTTAACTTCTTCTTCTTCTTCTTCTTCTTCTTCTTCTTCTTCTTCTTCTTCTTCTTCTTCTTCTTCTTCTTCTTCTTCTTCTTCTTCTTCTTCTTCTTCTTCTTGCAAATTCAATTATTCTTTCTTTGTTGCTATCTTTATTATTATTATTAATTCATTTTTATTATTATTAATTATTATTATTATTAATTATTATTTATTATTATTATTTCAATTAATTATATTTATTATATATTTATTATTATATTAATTTATTATTATTATTATTATTATTATTATTATTAATGAACATTTAAAGAACGCGAATCCAATTTATAGACAAAAAAAAGCAATGAACTAAATATTTTGTTTATTGTTATTTTGCTTAAAAAAATGAAAAATGTATTTTTTTCTTACTTTAAATCACAATAAATACACCAAAAAAATGTAGCCAGACGAGCGCGAATAATCGTGCCAGTAAAAAAAGTTGAATTTGAAGAGGAGAGAAATTGAAAGAAAACGAAAGCACCTCAATATTTAGCGCTCTCAAATATAAATTTGTTTAATTAACTCGATTTCTCAAATATAGTTGAGTTCTTCAAAGAAAATGTTTTTAATATCGAAACAACAGGTTGAAATAAGATACAATCATCAAAATGAAATTTTATTCCTTTAAATAAATAATAAATAAATAACGGAAATTTTATTGGTCAAAACATTTTTCATATATACAACAACAATTACAAACATGCGCGATAATAAAATTTTTAATTATATTTTATCGTTTCCCACGTATACGTCGAACGGCTCGAAAAATGTTGTCGATAAAATTGTGATTATCGATAGAGGAAAAAGCCAAATGAAATGTTTTTGGCGCGGGGTCTCGAAATTTTTTTAATAACTTTAAAAAAGAACTCGGTTCATAAAAACAAATATCTTCTTCTAACCATAGCGGACTCTCGTAAAAATTCCGTTTTCTTTCGACCTCGTATTCGGGGCTATCGATCGATTTAAGATGAACTAGCAAACGACTCGCCTCGAAGGTATCGTACTGCTTTAAAGTCCACCGAATAATCGATTTGCCGTAAACGTCGTTCATAGTCACCGTAATCTTTTTGAACAGTCCCTCGATATTCGTTCTGTGCGCGGGATTACGGCATTCGTTAAAGTTCCTAGAATAATTAACTCTATTTCTCGCAAAGAGGTCGAAATTAAACTCTAATCCCCTTTTCAAAGAGCGAGTAATATTCAGAAGATTAAAAATTTTGCAAGCGCTGATACGGTCCCATTCGCAAAATATTAGGACCTTTTCCAGATTCGGAGAGACGCGACAAATATTGTATAAAACCTTCGAAAAATTGATTTTTAATTCTACCAGATTTTTAAAAACGGCTTCTTTATTTTTCTTCTCTAATATCATTTCGCAGTTTTCAGCCGAACCATCTATATTACTGTTTATTTTGATTTCTAAGTAGGTCAAATTCGGAAAAGCTTCGATGATTGTATCACTCAATGAGCCGCAGTTAGGAGGTTGGTATATTCTCCATATTTCGTCGTAGGACAGTCTCAAGATGTTACACATTCGGGAAATCGGAATGGAGAAAGAGTACTACGCGCACACACACCACATACGATTTTCAGCTATATCACTCTCAGAAACAGCATCAACCGTTTAATTGTACAAAGGCCCACGCTACAACAACACATATCCAACTCGATACACACACACAGCACACACCACAGCATCACAGAATTTCACTCTAACAAATCCAACTCTCACAGTTTCGCAATTGCTTTCTGAAAAACGTTCGTATCCACACAACAGACGTGATATTGTCCAGGGTACATTTTCCATTCATTTTCGCTTGATATAATATAATCTCATGTATATACATGTCAGACATGATGAAACAAGACGAATTAATTTCTTTCAAGGAGACTATTTAGCGGTAAGAATAAAACTTAAATAGTGTTTATTCTATTTGTTTGCGTAAGCACTCTCTACAGATATTATCAGTTATATTTCGCTTCTACGAAATTGTAAAGATCAGTATAGAGACTTTCTATAAAGACTATCGTATTTACTTAAAAAGTGCGACCTATATCTGGCTAACGTCTGAACTGCATACCTTAAGAGGTCTAAGTGTCATGAAGTCGAAATTAGAGGTCTCACTATAATTATTCAAGGTTTAGAATCCGAGTGATTTCTCCAAGATATATTACGAGTATACATAAGTTATTCAAAAATTATATATTATAACCTAGCCTAATACCCTTGTTAATAATATAATAGTAATGTGATAGTAGTGTTATCTTTCATAATATATTATGAGTGAGTACTTTACCGTATCCTGCTTACTTATCTGTAGCTTATGATGTACTGCTCGATTAGTAGTTCTCCTTTCACTGATCCTATATCGTGTGAATAGCGTGATAACTATTATATATATACGTAATTTTCTGATATTGCGTGTATAAGGACCTTCTCTGATTATTATTACCATTTATACGATATTTATTCTTTTCTTTACTATAATTTTCAATAATATAAACTCACTAGGTATATATACAATTATGTGTCAACTGTCTTATTCGGCTCGATAAAAAATTACGTCCCAGCGTGCATAACTTCTCGACAAAATTTATAAAATAACTCAACATTTTGCAAAATAATGTGGGCCAAGAATAAATCCAGTTGGAGAAATAATAATTCTTCCTAATCACCGACGTGTAACTGCATAATCTAATTTACACGTCTTCCCCCGATATTTTGCTGCCACTATTCAATGTAGAATTTTTACGCCGCAGAAGTTAAAAAAAAAATTAATTTACTTTAATATTTATTAATAAATCATATTAATATCTTAGGTAAACAAGTGCAGGCTCTGAAAAGACTCTGATTGACTTGAAAGACCTTGAAAGCTGGCAGTCTCGGGTCCTCGGCGAGAAAAGTTTTGCGCCAAATGTCGTCTTTATAGCGAAATAGAATGATAATGTGGCGAAAATGTTATTAGGTGTGTTTGGTGTTTGTTTTAATATCCTAAGAGGTAGGGTGGTTATAGAGAGAGAGAGACAAGAGGCGTGCGCGCCGTGATGTATATATATAGAGTGTAAGTTCGCACGCACGTACGCGACGCACGACGAAATTTTCGATAACTTTGGCTCCGAAATATCGTTACTAGACTCTCTCTTATCGTATCTTGTTTAACCCGTGGGATACATTTCACCTCTTTCATGTGATAATATAAATAGTGATATACTTAAATGTCAGCATTATGCGTGGGAGCTCATTACGTGAGGTTCCGGTCTCGATCCGTGCGGATGTGCATGCATTTCGATTAGCTCTTCTCTCGTCGCCCATTCGCAGCGACATTTGCACGCTAGTTTTAGCGCGATTAGATTCGGGATTAAGGTTGAAATATTTTTTATCAATAAATATCTCATATGTACATATTCTTTCATGCCCGAGAGTGTGTGTGTGAAACAAAATATTTTTCAGTTGTTTTAAGAAAATATAAGTGCACGGTATAACTTCTTTTAATTTTTTTTTATTCTCTGTGAGGCTAGGTAAGAAATTTCTCATCGCTCTGTATTGATAATGTGAACATGATAATTCTATATATTCGCTGCTGTACATTAGTTTATTAGTGTTTTTTTTCTCTTTGTATATTCAGCTTCGTTGTGACATTTCTTAATGTGACAGGTTGGATGCAGCTGCACGTTATACTTAAATAGAAATATAATATCAAAGCTTTATCTAAATCACTTCGTATTAAATAAATATAAACGCGGTACCTACTCACATTTTTCCCTATATTACTTATTATACGTGGTATTTGAATATAGCCTGATAACGTGGGGACGTCATCGTGATAAATACTGCTCGCTGGGAATCTATACCTCATCGGTATCACATACAGTGATATATATATATATCACTATATATATTAGAGTGATTTATAATATTACGACTTCTGGTCCGTCTTACTGTACTGACGATTTATATTTATGCTATAGCATTTATATATCTCCAATTATACATGAATAGTAATGGCCGAGGTTTTTATATATGTATCGGTATAACTCTCGTTAATCTGATAATTATATTATAGAAATACAGTACGATAAGATATGCGGAGTCTAGATAAATATTAATTATCCTTATTAGGCTTACCTATAGTTGATTTTATTATACGTGGTATACTATTCTGCACAACCTTCACCTGATTCGATAGATCATAAATAGATAGTAAAGTACCAATATCGTAATTAATTGATATGTAATGCACCTATATTGCATACTCAGTGATATTACTTTCGTATTCGATAATAACGCTAGCTTAGTTATTGAATAAAATATATAGGCATCTATATGTATGGAAGGTGCCGTTTGGAAGAAGAATACTCAGAATTTACATTACGCTTAAAATAGTTGCAGATTCCTTTACACATATTCTCTATCATCCTAATAAGCTAGCTTATGCTGAGTTATCGTTCCTACTTTTCGTCGATTCTTGTTATGTAATTACTGAATTACGTTAGCTTTTTATTTTCCCATCCAAAAACGATGATCAGTTGATGTATAGAATATCTCTTCGCGGTAGTAATTTTAATAAATTCTTTTAATTCTGGCCATAGTTCTGAGGATATTATAATATACATATACTGTATATTGTCAGGATATATTTAGGCATGCAATGAGACTCTATGAATATATAAGTACTACACTTATATATATATCTTATTTATATAAGGAACAAAAAAAAATTAGGTATATAAATTAAGAAATGTTGTGATTTCTATTTAAATTTATAATACTTAAATACAAATACAATAAAATAATGTTAATTTTTTAAATTATTATACCTAGTATAATATATAAGTTGATATTGTGAGTGTAATATTATTATCTATCATAGTTTAATCTCACAACGATAGCTTATTTTAAACTTCGATTTTGATAAATAATTATGTTATATTATTGAATGTATCTTATTCAATATCTAGATAACTAAATAGTATATATTATAATATATTATATATACATAAAATAATGATATTATAATGTTTTTACATATATGATCCTCTAATAAATGATAAATTTTTATTAATTTAATATTAAATAAAATTATAATATATATATAATATAAATAAATTATTATTATATATACACTGAATAATTTATTATAATAGGTTGAATAATAGTTTTTTTTCTCATAATAATACTACAATATGCAAATACTATATATATAGCTCGAATATTTTAAAATTCAGAAAGTATATAAATTTAACATACTACCAATACATTATTATTATTAGAATTCTTGACTTATTATTTATTATTAATTTATAATTTAATTATTTAATTATTATAGTCATTGACATTATATTATTCAATTATTTTTTCAATATAATTATTTATTATTATATATATTTATATATATATATATATATATCGTTTTGCCATAAATTATAATCGATCGATAATACTGCGTCTACAATAATAATATGTTGTTTATAAAGTATATAAAACGTGTATAATTTACGTATAGCGAAAATAAGTCACAAATGAATATTTTTGTGCTAGCGTGGGTCCTACTATAATTATTTATTTTTTAATAATTATAATTTTAAAAAAGGAAACTCGGTTCATAAAAGTATCAAATATATCGTCTCTTTTATAACCATAACGGAACTTGCCGTGGAAATTTTTTTTCTCTTTCGACCTCGTATTCGGGGCTATCAATGGATTTAAGATGATTTAGCAAACGACTCGCCTCGAAGAGATCGTACTGCTTTAAAGTCCATCGAATGATCGAATTGCCGTAAACGTCTTTCATAGTCACCGTAATCTTCTTGAACAGTCGGTCGATATTCGTTCTGTGCGAGGGATTACGGCATTCGTTAAAGCACCTAGTAAAATTAACTTTATTCGCCGCGTATCGATCGAAATTAAATTCTAATCCCCTTTTCAAAGAACGAGTGATATTCAGAAGATTAAAAATTTTGCAAGCGCTGATACGTTCCCATTCGCAAAATATTAGGACCTTTTCCAGATTCGGAGAGAGGCGACAAATATTGAATAAAACATTCGAAAAATCGATTTTTAATTCTACCAGATTTTTAAAAACGGCTTCATTTTTCTTCTCTAATATCATTTCGCAGTTTTCGGCAGACCCATGAATATAATCGTTTATTTCGATTTCTAAGTAGGTTAAATTCGGGAACGCTGTGACGATTTTATCACTCAATGAGCCGCAGTTGTGAGTTCCACGAATTCTCCATATTTCATCGTACGACAGTCTCAAGATACGCACATCGGGAAATCGAAATGGAGAAAGGGTATCTACATTTTCGTTTCTTCGGAGGACGACGTTAAGTTGACAAACGTTGCGTAAATTCAATTTCAAGGAACCGTCGATCTTTCTAATACTCTTTCGCAATTGGTTTCTAAAAATGCTCGTATCCCAAGATTGGATTATTTTTTTTTCCATTTTCATTCGCCACGACTTACTCGTGTGTAAATGGCATATCTGAGCACCCCCTTCCATATAGCTCATAAATAGCCACATAACGCCGTAGATACCTCCGCATGAGAGACAAAATGGTATTTCGATTTCGCTTTCTTCATCACGATCTTCGGTAAGAAGTTTCTGAAAACTATTCGCCAACCCTTTTAATAACGGACTGAGATGTTCTTCGGAATATGGATCTCCCGATGCTGACGCTATTGCTGTTTCTTCTTCCGCCCTCGATAACGTTACGCGGTTTTCGAATTGCGGATAGGCTTCTCTGATATTCCATTCGATTATTCTTTTATTTTCAATTTCAACCGCCACGACTATATTATTTAATTTTTGGCTGGAACAATTATCGCATTTGCTAAACATATCTCGAAACTTAATATAGGAGTAGTTGGGAAATAATTCGTCTTCCGACGTGTACCTGAAAATCAATTCTAGCGTCTTCAACCCCGTTTTTGCGGCCAACAATCTTATGCGAGAGTCGCCAACGGCGGTAGACGGGTGTTTATGGGTTAAACGAACTCCTATTTTTTGTAAATTAAACAACGGTGAAATTTCGATAATTTCCTCGATATTGTTATAATCCACAGTTAATGTAGTTAATTCTTTTAATGGAGGAATGCGAAGCTTCCGCAATTCGTTCGAAAAATCAATTTCAACAAATATTTCGTTCGCTCTTAAATATGCAATATCGTGTTTGCTAAGCAAAGAGTTCGCCGACACACTCAAAATAATAGGAGTCACCCCATTCCTTCTCATTTCGACTAGTTCTTCTCTCGTCGCCCTTTTGCAGTGACATTTGCACGTTAGTTTTAGCCCGATTAGATTTGGAAATAAGGTGGAAATATTTTTCATCATCTGGAGAAAGTCGTCGTGTGTGAGTGTATTAGAACCACAATTAACGATTTCTAGCTTCTCGATGCGAACTAGAGGTTGATATCGTTTTTCTTTCATTAAGTTCGTTAATCTTAAAAACATTTCGGGCTCGTCTAAAGAAAAAGTCAAAGCTTTTAAACCTTCGAATTCGGTACCCATTGCCCTAATTACTTCGGCGGTTTTGACAGCCACATCAGGAGCGTCATCGGAAAAACTGTTCGCAGGGACCATATACTCGGTCAACGTTAGGGTTATCGCTTCGGTCGTTTTGTACAGATTTTTCGTAGCATTTTCCAGAAAGGCCACATAGATAGCCGATTTTTTTTCTCGGTTGTCCGAATCGAATAGCGATAAGAGCGGGTCGAAATTTAATTCTTTAGCTCCGTGTTTTTCGGTCAACCGATTCATGATCAAATCGAAGAGCAAAGAATAATAATAATTCACCGCTGGTCTTTTCGAATCCGATCCGCTGTTGAAAGAATCTTGAAAGGATCGTGTTTGCAAGATGACCTTCATCGCTAAATCTTGCAGATTTTTCACATTTTCCTCCATTTCGATTTTGTCCTCGTCGAATTCGGGTTATAAAGAAGATTAAGATAACGGAATATTTTCTTTACAAAAAACAATCATAAAATGCTATTCTCAGGTGCTAAATCGCAGGGTAAAATGATTGGTGGTAACAGTTGTAGAAGACACGACTCCCTTTTATAGGCGAAAAAGATAAATAAATATAAAAAATGATGAAATAAAACTGTTTATTGTTATTTACATTAAAAATATTGAAAATATATGTAGTTTTTTTATTCGATTTACAAAGAATAAGCAAAAAAGTAATTATTAGACGAGCGTGAGTAATTTGAAAATGTAAATAAAATTTAATTTGTACTAGAATTTTCATAGTTTTGAAAAACGTCAATTCGTTTTTGGATATTAAAGTGTATAAATACGTTTGAACGAAATGATTCCAGTTAGATTGAAAAAAAATAACAGATAGTATTATTCTAAAACATCGGAATGCAACTTTGAAAACTAAATTACATTTAAAAACGTGAAAAATCAAAATAGTATTATAAAAAAATAATAAATAAATTAATAAATAAAAAGTAACAATTATAAGAAACTATTTTCGAATTTACTATATAAATAAGAGCTTGAGGTCTGTCGAATTATCACAATATTTTCTGACCTAGAATGGCTGAACATATCGCATCAACGACAAGCGCATCATCTTCCGAGGTAAAAACCTCCAAGAACCGGCGACTGACTCTCGACGACGTGGTTTCCCTCATTAACACCCGAAAATGTAAAAACGTAATCACTTTGGTCGGTTCCGAGATATCTACCTCTTTGGAAATTCCCGGCGATCGGTCATCGACCATCAAAATATACAAAAATATACAAAAATACGACGAAGACGAAGAGTTGCCGAACCCCAGAGCTATATTCGATATGGAATCTTTCAAAAAGAACCCGAAACCTTTTTTTAAATTGTTTAAAGATTTTTACCCGTCCGAATTTAAACCAACTCCGGCTCACTACTTCGTTAAACTGCTGCACGACAAAGGGATCTTGGTGCGACATTACACGCAAAACGTAGATACGCTGGATACCTTAGCCGGTATCCCGATTGAAAAGATCACGGAAATGTACGGCTCGCTTCGCACGAATCATTGCCTTTCGTGCAAAGAAGAATACACGCGAGAATGGATGAAAAACGAACTTTTTTTTTTCGAAGGCGTTATTCCCATTTGCTCCGTTTGCGGCAAAGGCGTGGTGAAACCGGATATCCTACTATACAACGAGCCTTTACCTCCGCAAGATATAAGTAAACGCATCAAAGAGTTTCAAAATTGCGACTTATTAATAATAATAGGAGCTTCTTTAACCCTCGCTCCTTTCGCTCATTTGGTTTACTCGGCGCCCGAATCTTGCCCTCGGCTTTTTATCAATCGAGAACCCATCAGAGAAATTCAAACGGAAATCGAATCTCGACAGCTCGCAGAATTAAATATTCCAAACCACAAGAATTTAACCGTCAGGCTCTTTGGTGATTTCGAGGAACACTGCCAAAATATTGTGGAAAAGCTAGGGTGGAGCGAAGAATTTAAAAAATTATTAGAGGGAGGGGCCGCAAAAATAGATCGTGATGATATGATTCTCGCGTGAGTGAGGGTTTTTTTTTGAAAAGTCGACGAGACCTTTTCACCCTACGTTGCCTATTTTTTTTAAAAAAATGTTATACGACCTTACTATTTTCGTGCTAATAAAAACTGTTTTTAAAAATTGAATTTTCTTTACTTTTGATTTCTACTTAAATTAAAAAAAATTTAGTTATCTCTAAACCAGTTTTCTATAGAAAATTTATTTTGATGGGTAAGTAAAATAACAAATATAAAAAAATATTTATTTATATAGTTTTTAAAAACATCGTCTTTAAACCAGAAATTCGTTAGTTCGTTTAGTTTGTGTCTAAAAAAGCAAAAATATAGTTACAAATAAAAACTATCGTGGATAACAAATTTTATTACTAATATATTCTTATTCCATCTATTATATATTCAACAGCTTCAAAAATTTGCGCAATGAAATCATGATTATCAATAGAGGGATGAATCAAATGAAATGTTCTGGGTTCTGGATCTCGAAATTTTTTTATCAACTTAAAAAAAGAGCGCGGGTTACGAAAATAAATATCATCTCGTAACCATAGCTTACTCTCGAAGAATTTATTTTCTCTTTCGACGCTGTGGTTATCGTCATCAATTGACTCAAAATGAGCTGGCAAGTCGCACATATTGGTAAAATCATACTGTTTTATATTCCAACGAATGACTGGATTTCCGTCAACATCGGTCAAAGTGACTATAAATTTCTCGATTAATTGGTTGATATTTCTTTTGTGTTCAGGAAAGCGGCAATAATCGTTAAACACCTGTAATGAATCTTCTACTAAGTATTTATCAAAATTAAATTCCACCCCTCTTTCGAAAGAGCGAGTGATATTCAAAAGATTATAAATTTCGCAAGAATCAATAGACGTGCGACCGAAAAATACAACGACCTTTTCTAGATTCGGAGAGGCGCTACAAATATCATACACAAGGACGTCGTCAAAGTCGATCTTTAAATCTACCAAATTTTTAAAAACGGCTTTATTTTCATCATCTTCTACCATTTCGCCGTAATCACAACATTTTTGGAAAGACGAATCCACGCGCCCGTTCAGTTTGATTTCTAAGTCAGTTAGATTCGGAAAGGCTTCTACAATTTTATTATTCAATGAACCGCAATTTCGATTTGAACAAAAAATTCTGTTGATTTCGTCGTATGTCAATCTCAAGCTACGCACATTTGGAAAGCGGAATGGAGACGAGGTATCGAAGCTTTCGTTTCTTTGAAGTATAGCGTTAAATTGGCAAACGTTTCGTAAATTCAATTCCAATGAACCATCGATCTTTCTAATATTCCTTCGCAATCGGTTTCTAAAAAATTTGGTATCCCAAGAATTAATTATTTTCTTTTCAATCTCTTTTAGCCATGATATATCGCAATGAATATTGCACATTTGTTCAATGCCTGAGTAAGTCCCGCGCGAAAAAATCGACATGATCGCGTGAATCCCTTTGCACGCGAGACAGAATGGTATTTGCATTTCGTTTCCTTCATGATCTTTAGTAAGAAAGTTAAAAAAATTAGTTTTTAACATTGTATATAACGAATTCAACTGTCTTAACTCCGTTTCTTCTCTTTCTTCTTCTTCTTCCCCAACTAATAAGTTCAGGTGATTTTCGACTTGCGCCGCTGGAGCTTGACTGATTACCCATTTAATTATCCTTCTGTTTTCGATTTCAACGGCCAAGACTAAATTATCAAGTTTTTGACTAGTACAATCATAGCATTTACGAAATGCGTTAGCGTACATAATATAAGCATAGCTAGGAAATATTTCTTCCTCAGCCGAGAAACTTAAAATCAATTCTAACGTTTTCACACCAGTTTTTGCTGCCAATAGGCTTACACGATGGCTGCTAAAGATGGTAAGGGGATGTTTGTGGTTTAAACGAACTCCGATTTTTTGCAATTTAAACAACGATGAGATTTCCATGACTTCCTCGATGTTGTTATGATCCACAATTAGGGTAGTCAATTTCTTTAACGAGGGAATAAGAAGATCCCGCAATTTACTAGAAAAATCAATTTCTACAACTGTTCCCGACGCCTTTAAAGAATCCATATCCGATTTGCTATAGAAAGTATCGTTGGCTGACTTGCTCAAACCAAGAAGGCCTTTTAGATTAGTAAAGTTGTCCTGTTGTAACACTCTTTCGCCGCATTTACATATCAGTTTTATTTCTATTAGATTTGGAAATAAGATGGAAATATTTTTCACCATTTCGAGGACTTCGTCGAAGGTGAGAGGGCTAATACCAGTATTAACAATTTCTAGCTTCTCGATACGAACTAACGGTTGACGTCGTTCTTCTTTCATTAAGTCCGTTAATTTTATAAAGGTTTCATATTGGTCAAATGAAAAAATGAAAGAATTTAAGCGTTCGTATTCGGTACTCATCGTCCTAATAACTTGGATTGTCTTAGCAGCCGCGGAAACACCATCGGCCCGACCCTCCATGGCGACCATATATTTGGTCAACGTCAGGGCTATCGCTTCGGTCGCTCTGTAAGGAGTTTCCGTCGCGATTTTAAGAAAGTCTAGATAGATCGCCGAGGTTTTTTCTTCTCCTTCTTCCGATTCGAACAGAGAAAAGAGCAGGTTGAAATTTAACTCCTTCGTCCCGTGTTTTTCGATGAAATAATTCATAATCAAATCGCAGTTCATGGCGAATTGTTTCGAATCGGAAACGTTGTACGCTTCTTGGAAGGACGATGTATTGAAAATGACGTTCATCGCTAAATCTTGCAGTTTTTTTCCATTTCTTTCCATTTCGATTGATTCTTCGATATCGATCGTTAAAGCTAAGGATTAAAGTTAGAAAAACGGTATCTTCTTCACCGTAAACGAGAAACACTTCTACAACAGTAGAATAAAAAAAGTCTTTCGATTCTCAGATACTGATGTACCGGGTGGAGAGTCACATTCGCGTAAAACCACGCTTGTCCGAATGATAAAAAATATAACATTTCAACTCCCTTTTATAGGCGAGATATAAATACAGGATGAACTAAGTATTTTGCTTTTTTATGAAAACTAAAAAAAATTAATTAATTTTTTTAACGGTCCTAAACGAATAATGATGACTTTCAAAAATACGAAAGATTTATTTCCACTAAACAAAATCAACCTAATTGCAATTTTATTCAGTGTCGTTACATTCTGTCCCGACAACAGACGGTTTTCTTTATCAAAGTAGGCGATATTGCAAACATTAAAAAAGGATAAAAGAAACACAACTTCTTTTAAAACACTTTATTATTTTTATCACCATCATGATTATTATAATCATTATTATTATTATTAATTATTATATTATTATTATTATTTAATTCATATTTAATTATTTGATTTATTTAATGTATTTAAATTATTATTATAGTTTAATTATATTTCATTCAAATTAATATATTTTATATATATTATTATATTAGTATGTTCAATTATTGGGTCTCGTATAGTCTCCACGTTATAATTTTTTATTTTTTTTGAGTTTGACTCTGACACTTAGCGTCACTTGTATTGCGCCTTTGCTCTATAATTTTATTTTGGTTCATTAATCCTCAATGCTACCTTAATCTGCCTATGAATTATCTTAATGCTGCCTGCGAACCTTTTCGCTGGCAGGTGTGTGTTCGTTATATTATTTACAAAGTAAACTCCTTGTGCGATAACAAAAGCATGCTTTTATGAGGAAGGAAAACACATTTATTAATTTTTTTGTAATTAAACACCGGTAACTAATTCTACGACGTCCTCCTTCTCCTCATGTCCTTGTGGTTCATTGTTCTCCCCCAGGAAGGGTCCAATTTCCTTTAGGAACAAGTTCGTCAAAGTTTCCCTCATGAGTTTTCCCTCATCAAAGCCTAACCTACACATTTAATAATTACGTAATTATTTTAATTTACGCTAAATTTATTTATTTTAATAAGTTTATTTTGGAATTGGTTCCCTAAGATTTGTGTTTGAATGTTTGTTTGTTTATTTGCCCCAATAAAGTTTGTTATAAAAATTAACAGGCAATAGAGTGTTTATTCCGCAACAAAACAGAATTGTAGCATCTGCGTTAGTATGTTAACGAATTTTTAGACCCCAATTGTGAATTGTAAAAATCATGTTTCGAGCACGATTGCTGCAGAAGTTGCAAATTTTCAGAGCCATAGTTGCCAATTTATTTGTAGTTAAGAACTACTGAACTAGTTATATATATATATATATATATTAATATAATATAATATATATATATATATATATATATTTATATATATATCTATATATATATATATATACTATATATATATATATATTCTTATATCAATAACAGTGTTTAATTACTAGTGCTAATGTGTTGTCATTGATAAAAAATGTTAAAGTTAAATGCTTAATGAACACATTGCTCAATAGATGTTAGTGTTAATAAAAAGTGCCTTAATAATATGTTTGTTATTTGAAAATAGTGTTAATAATCTAGTGGCCATATTATATCAATCAATCAAAACAATTTTATTCAGTTTTACGGTTATTCAGTATTAGTAATACTTCACTACAGCCCATTTCAAAAACACACTTATGTAAGTTCACAAAACTCCAATTTAATCTTTTACGCTAATTTTTAAAGTTTTGTTTTCGCCAACAACGTAAGCAATTACTTTTCCGCTTACAAATTACATTTGCCTTTATTACAGAGTATAAAACTTCTAGTTTATTATAATAAACAATAATAGTAATATATAAAGTTTACTTTAGCTTCAATTCACGAAATATTTTCTTCTAATTTCCATTTAAATTCTTATTATTTACAGATTCAAAGTATTAGGCATATTTATATTTATTATATAGGTTCCCGACGGTTTTTCGTCGTACCTCGGACCTCTTTCAGAGTTTCGATTCCTACAATCATTCCATTTGGTTAGAATCGAAACTCTGAGATGTCCCCAACGGTTTACGGACGCAAACCGGTCAGGAACTAATAAATATAAATATGCCTCATATGCCTCATACTTTCTTTGTAAATTATTTTCTAGAATAAAGTATTGAGAAAATTAAATGGAAATTAGAAGAAAACATTTCGTGAATTGGGCTAAAAGTAAAACTTGTATTAAAACAAAAGCTGATGCAGTAGAAATTCTAATAATAAATTAATAATAATAATAATAATAATAATAATAATGAATATAATTAATAATAATAATAATAAGTATAATTATATTAACAAACTAGTCATTAATTTTTATATTATTATCATAATAATATAAACATAATAATAATAATAATAATAATAATAATAATAATAATAATAATAATAATAATAATAATAATAATAATAATAATTAATAATAATATAGTATAAAGTAATTGATTTTCTCGACATGTACACTGAGCAATGAAATATAAAAAGAATTCTTAATTTTGTCATATGGAAAAAGAACATCAGTGTGTTACACAACGGGCCCCGGGGGGGGGAAAGTCCTGAAGGAACTCTTCCAGTATTGTTTTTTCAGCTTCACAAAGAATTCAGTTAGTCTTAAAGTTCGTCTTTTTTTTAATACCTATAAAAAAGCTACAATGTTCTTACGTCGCATTATTACCTTTATCAGAACGTGAAAAATCGATAAACCATGAAGCACGCCCTTTTCTTTTATAAAATTTAATTGAAACGATTGTCAATTAGCTGAAATACTTTAATTAAGAAGCTTTCACGAAAGGAGCTAAATTTGATTCATATTCATTAATTTGAAAGTTTTTGCAAGTACTTAAACCGACAACTTTCAAAAGGCATTTACGTAAACGCCATTATATATATATATATATATATATATATATATATATATATTATATATATATACTATATATAATTATTATTAATAATATATATTATATATATATATATATATAATATATATATATATATATTATTATTATACGTATATATATATATAGTATTAATATATATATAATTTTAATATATATATATATTATAATATAATATATAACTATATATATTATATATATATATATATAATATATTATATATAGTATATATATATTATATATATATATAATGAGTATATAATATATTATATATATATATATATAATATATATTATATATATATATAATTATAATATATATAATATATATATATAATATATATATATATATATAATTATATTATATATATAATATATATATATATATATATATATATATATATATATAGGTCAGCATCCGAAAAGTTCAGGCATGTAACTAGAAAACTTTAACAGCTACACTAAAAATAAATAAAAAAAATTTAATCAGGAGACATTTTTAACGCGAAGAATTAAAAAAAATAAAAAAATAACGCTTTTTAAAAATTAAAAATTGTTTAAAAATCTTGAAAATATTACAGTTTTTTGACAATTCGATGATGCCCGCTCACTACGACTGATGACGGAAAGTTGGCAAATGTTGAATTTTTATTTTTTTTTAAAACGGACAAATACCCACGGGTAAACAAAACGATGTATAGAGTCGGGGTTTCTCGGCCTACCGGGGAACGACGGGGGGGACTTCGTCCCCCCCTCTGTCCCTCCGTCGGCTCGAACCCCCTAAAAAGGATATAAAAAGAAAAAAATAATATTTTCTCAAATTATATTATAAAGCGACATTTGGCAACTTTTCTCTCGAGACTGGAGCTTTCAAGGTCTTTCAAGTCGATCAGAGCCTGCACTTTTTACTAATATTAATATGGAGTTATTAATAAATATTAGAATACATAATTTTTTTTTTTTTAATTCTCTGCGGTAAAAATGTCTCCTGATTAATAAAATGATTTTTATTTTTATAATAGATGTTATAGTTTCCTAGTTACATGCCTGAACTTTTCGGGATGCTGTATATATATATATCTATTATATATAATATATTATATTATATATATATATATATATATATATATATATTATATATATTATATTATTATATATATATATATATATATATATATATATATATATATATATATATATATACAGTATACTATATATATATATACATACATAAAAAATATATCATATATTTATTATATATATATATATATATATATATATATATTATATATATATATATATTATTATATATATAATCTATTATATATATATTATATATATTAATTATATATAATGCCTTTTCTGTTTTATGCAATGGTCAGTTTTGAATTTTTTTTTGTTTTTTTTTTAATATATTGCTACTATATGATACCAAAAATGAATTTCAGTGGTAACGGACATGATTCAAAAGTTCGAAGTATTTTTTTAAAAAATAATTTTTAAAAATACGACGGTTTATGTTAAAATATTGTGTTAAATACTGAAATATCTCGAAAAGCACGACACTTACAGGAAACCAATTACATATTTGGATTCAGCGTATAAAAAGCTTATTATAAAAATATAAAAAAAAAAAAAAAAAAAAAAAAAAAACAATTATTTTTTTCATAAATTAAATATCTCAAAAAGTACGACACTTACAGAAAAACCAATTACATATTTGGAATCAGCGTATAAAGCTTATTAAAAATATGTAAAAAAAAAATAATAAAAAAAAAATAGGGGGCTCGAGCCGACGGGGGACGAGGGGGGACGTTTTCAACCCCCGTAGGGGAAGGGGTGGAGGAATCGCGCGACATCCAAATACCAAAGAGCGGGGGTTCCGGAGACCCTCCCCGGAGGGGGGGAAATAGTCCTACCTGTCGTTCCCCGGAAGGCCGAAAGACCCCCGCCTCCTGCCATCTTTGCGGTTTCCCTGGGTATTCCTTTAGTTAAAAAAAAAAAAATTAAAAGTTACGGATCCGTAAACGTAACTGGTCCTTATATTTTTTTAAATCATGTCCCGTTAACCACTGAAATTTCATTGTTGGTATCAATATAGTAGCAATATATTTAAAAAAAAACAAAAAAAAATATTTCAAAACTGACCCTTGTGTTAAAACAGAAAAGGTCATAATATATATATATATATATATATATATATTTAATAATATATATATATATAATATATTATATATATTATATATATATATATATTAATATATATATATATATATATAGTCTATATATAATATATATATATAGTATATTATATGACCTTTTCTGTTTTCGCTTGGGTCAGTTTTGGGAATTTTTTTGTGGTTTTATTTTTTAATAATATTCTAGTATATCGAATCTAACATCAATTTAAGTGGTAACGATATGAATTCAAAAATAACTCATATGGTCTGTGACCTTTTATGTCTTTACGACTCGTCAAGTTTAGTGTTTTTTTTTTTTTTTTAACTAAGGAATACGCATGGGTAAAACACGCAAAAAATGGCAGGAGTCCGGGGTTCTCGGCCGCTTCCCGGGGAACGACAAAGGTAGGACTATTTCCCCCCCCTCCGGGGAGGGTCTCTCGGAAACCACTCCGCTCTTTGGTTATATGGGTGTCGCGGGGGTCCTCCGCCCCTCCCCTACGGGGTATGAAAACGTCCCCAATCTGTACCGGTAGGCGCAATCCTTACATTTTTTTTATTTTTTTTTTTCTATTTTTTATTTTTTTTTTTTTTATTATTTTTTTTTTTACATATTTGGAATAAACTTTATTCGCTGATTCCAAATATGTAATTGATTTTTCTGTAAGTGTCGTACTTTTCAAGATATTTCATTTATGAATTTTTTTTTTTTTTTTTTTTTTTTTTTTTTTTTTTTTTTTTTTTTTTTTTTTTTTTTTTTAATAGTTTTTTACGCTTATTTCAAATATGGTATTATATTTTTTTTCCCTTAGTGTCGGACTTTTAGAAGAAACTGAAAAGGTAAAAATATATTTAACATAAATGACGGTGTTTAAAAATTATTTAAAATATTTCTAAACTTCTTGTAATCATGTTCC
>JABUQX010065020.1:0-12500 GCA_015478945.1 Trachelipus rathkii
CAGCATACATATGTATAAGATAGTGGAAAGACAGAGGCTTGTGATCTACGGACATGAGTAACATTATACATAGTAAAAGAGTAGCAAAAATCATGGAAATAGAATTTTTCCTCGGTTTGGAACACAATTAATGAATTACTTTATTTCAACAGTAGTTTACAATTTATTGGCTCTTTGGAACCAAAAGAAATATTTTTAACCCTAATATCAATTTTTCAACTAGCTCTATATTGTGAAGTTCTTTCACATCATTGGCAACTATTGGTGATAATGGAACTATATTATTCTATTGTTTTAAATAAAATAATTTTTTTAAAACTGACGTTTGTTATTAGATTCAGTTCATACAAAACTATTTCTAGTTTTTGTGCTCTTTTATATATAATATATATATAATATTTATTATGATATTACTATAGTATATATATAATAGCGCCGTATTTAAAATGCATAAATATAATATATCTATCATATATATATAGTATATATATATAATATATCATTATAGTATATATATTCATATTTTATATTATACTATATATACTATAGTATATTATATACATATAGGTCGGCGCTTGCTGTACTATATATATAATATAGTATATATAGTATATAGTATATATATATATATATACTATACTATATATAGTATATTACATATATATATATATAGTATATATAGTATATATATATAGTGGAGGTATATAGTGGTATATAGTATATGATATATACTGATGATATATAGTATATAATATTATAATTATATATATTTATATATATCTATAGATATATACATATATATATATAAGTATAATATATATATATACGTATATATATAATATTAATATACTAAATATAGATAAATATAAACTAAAGTATATAATATATATATATATATATATATAATACGTATATATATCAGTAATATATATATTATATACTTATATATATATATAATTATATACTATAATATATATATCTATAGCTATATATAATAGTTATACTATAAATTATAGTGATATAGTAGTATATATATATCAGTATATTATAGTCAGCTGGCGCTCCAGTAAAATTTTTTAGCTACCGTGCTCGACGTCTCCTCTCTCATCTCTCTCTCGTCCTCTCTCTCCTCTATTCTCTATATTATTCTTATAATATATATTATATATACTATATTATATATATGATTTATAATTTACTATACTATATATATTATTATATATATATATAGTATAATATATATATATATACCTATATCTATAATGACTATATATATATATATAATACTATATATATTATAATATATATATATATATAAATATATATAGTATCATATATAATTATACATACTAAAGTCCTGTAGTATATCTATATATATATATATATATATATATATTATATATATATATATACTACTATAATATACATATATATAACTATATCATATTATATATAATAACTATTATATATAGTATTATATACTAATAATTATAATATATATATGATATATTTATATATGCTAGTAACGTAGTATATATATGATGACGTATAATACTATATGATATATACTATATAAGTATATATATATTCCTTTACTTTATCATATATATATATATTATATATATATATATATATATATGACTATATACTATATACTATAGATAAATATATATATATATATGAATACATTATATATATATATAGCTACAAAATAATAGTAATATATATAGTATAATTATATTATATTTATACTAGAGTCATAGTTACGTAAATATATATATATATGATATATCGCGATATATATCATACTGACATTAAAAAAAATTTTTTTTTTTATTTACACGTTTCTTAATTCATTTCAAGATTAACTTTAAGTTATTCTTTTTTCTATTATTGTTTTAATGTATTTTAGTAATATTTTTTTATTTATATGTTTTATTAAATTTTATTATTTTTATAAAATATTATTTATTATGTATAAGTATTTTAATACATATCAATTATTACAACACGAGTATTTAATAAACCAGTTTTTTACCTATAACAATTCACACAATAAGATATCGCGCTAATTGCTTTGGGCAAGGAAAGTGCTTATTTTTAATGTTGGTAAAAGCGTTATTCTAATAGCGGCTTATTCCTAACCCATTTCGTTTCAACTTTTGCCACTAATCATTTTAACTATTTTTTAATGTACTAATTTCATTTTTTGGACCAACTTACGCAAAAAACATAAGAAAATATTATCGTACACTGGAATGAAATTTTCAAAAGTAGATAGTTTCTATAATGTTCAACCTCGGTCTGAGCACGAGTACAGAGTGCAAGGAGTCGCCTCTGATATAGCTAATATTATACTATATATAATATATATTGGAGAGTAATAATATATAGTATATTATAATATATATAATTAGAGAGGGATATAGTATATATATATTTAATACTTATATATATTATATATATATATGTATATATATATATAATATATAATATATGATATATATAAATATATATATAATATATATATTAATTATATTATACTCGATATAACTATTATACATTATAATATAAGTATATATATATATATATAAAGTATAACTAGTATATATAAATATATATAATAGAAATATACTATCCTAAACATTATTATAATATATAGTATATATATACGTATATATTATACTATATATACATATATATTAAGTATATTACTATAGTATAAATATATATATAATAATGTATATATAGTAATATATATATAGTTAGTATATGTTACTAACAATAATTGCTATACTAATAATACTGATAGTATACTATGATCACGGATACATATCGATACTTATCGCCTACTATCAGTACACACTGGCTTATAGTATATAGTATGATAACGTATGATGTATGTGATTATTACCGAACTTACGGATAGTATATATATATATATAGTAAGTAGGTGTATAATCGATCATACGAGCTGAGTATTAGAGTTAAACATACTGATAGTCTTTATATATATAGGCCGTGTTATCGTATAAGTTAGTCGTGCTGGTTAGATAAGACATAGTACTGCTATTAGATACTATACCATCAATCTATATGATTAAGCAGTAGTCTAGTACTCAGACGTAAATAACTATACTACTGACCGCTAATAGTATTTAGTGGATGGGAGGTTAATCCGAATCGGCAATCGGAATGCGGTGGCGAATCGCGGCTGTTGGTATATATCAGAGACAATCTGCTATGATGCTAATACTGAGGAATCGACGCATGGCAATCGCGGCAAAATATTGGATCATACCCCGATTCTCAGTACGATGAGACAATCACTTTGGTATCACAGATCAAAATCATATATGATTTAGACGGTTGCGCAGTCTATTTACATGAGATGCCTCTTCGGCAAGGTCAGAAATTTCGGAAGTCTTACTGGCCAGTATTGATGTTACTTTAAATTTGCACAGTCTCTGTCCTTAAATTCTAATTTATTAATGGTGAGATGTCTGGGTTGAAGCGGCCGGCAGTCTCTTACGCGTAAGAAAGCCTCAAAAGATATCACTCGTATTCTAGGAGGATATCTTTGTCAGAGCGTACCCGCCATTGAGGGAAGGACATTGTGGCAATGAGATTTCGATTAGTGGCAGGGAGTATCACTAGTCAATTATGTATTTTCGAATATAATGATGATTGTCAAGAGCATATGCGCGAGTCGCCCCACCCGTATGGAACGTCACGCCTTTTAAGTGAGGCAGTGTGTAGAAACTCTTACGATATGATATGGCGTCTGTGAGTGAAGGGCTGCTGCTGTTGTCAACGCATCTACAGTATTATACCTACCGTGGAGCGTAAGTGGCGAGATATACATGAGCAGAAAGGATAGAGCGCAGGGATGTCCAGGCATCGAGGTAAGCATAGAACAGATCGGTCCGGGCCAGCATCTGCACCGTATCATGCGACACAGCGTCAATACCATCCATAGCAGTTCTATATGCATGGAGTATATCTCGACCACACTAGCCCAATCTCTCTAATACGTGATGTCTTCAACAAATGTAAGGAGAATTCAATATTCGCTCAATAAACAATTCATCGTTACAATAGGGATAACGCACTAACATAGGATGCAGGAGTTACACAAGAGGATCCAGGAACTTACCCTTGATTTTATTACCCTTTGACCCTAGTTCCTCCCAAAATGATCGGACACTATTTGAACAGGGGGAAGACGGATAGTGAAAAAACAAATATATTCATCTCACACAACATACGTTCGTCATTTTAATCACTCGCCTACACCAGCTATTAAGCCAATATGAGAATATCAACCTAGATTGAATTTACCCACAGACAGTTTTACCTTCCAGCGATGTACCAAACTAATGTAATAGCCAGTATCAATATGCTTTCAAATTTTGTTGCAGTGATCATTCCATAATTACATATGGTACTGAAGTTCTTGAAACAAATTGTAAAATACTTAAAAATTTTGTTGATTGTACAATTTTCTTGAGTCACAAGGATCAATGTGGCATCGCACATAATCCCAAATATGAAGTGATTTGGCAGTTTTTTTTGAAACAACGAGATCAGAAAACAGCGGACTGTATCCTTGGAGGACTGTGGGACGCATACAACAGTTACTCCTAGCACTATGGCGAAACAACAAGTAGCAGTAAAAACATATTTCCATTTGCCTAATGTTAGCACTCGGATAGAAGAAATCCTTGTGTCTTTGCTACCCTATTTTGATGCCACACTTTAAAGACTATATTCCTTGAGAAGAATAAACAATAAAAAAAATGGAAGTATTCTTAAGCAATGGATGTGCAGCAAGATATACTTGTGTGATATCAGGAAGGGAACGGAAAACAGTTTCCGCACTACTACTTACAAGACCATATCATTCACGATCTCTGCTCTCATGATTATAACGAGAATAGTGCAAAAAAAAGTGACTACTCCATAATACAGAAGATAATAGTATGTTGTAAACCTTCAGGTTTTGAGAAAGCTTGTTCTCGCCGCGAATTCTAACGTGAAAAAGACTCTCTAAAAACCGCTACAGAAAGCGGACTAGTGAAATCCCATTCTATAACCTGACACTGAACTCCCGGACTTCATAATAGCATTTGAAAACTTTGAGACTATGAGCTAGTATAAAGAGATAATACTCACGTCTCAACAGAGGCCATACGACACAGCGGAGGTTAGTGAGCGAGGAGGAGGGAATAAGCGAGAGCAGGACTTGTGTGCTTTTAATCTATGTCAACAACATATACAGCATTATTTCACTCGAATAACTGTGCTTTCTTACTTTCTGTTCGGAATGGACGTTCACATAGGTGTGTGAAAGAAAGATCAGTAGTTATTGTCACATGAAGAACACAGCTTCAAAACTGAAGAATTATTATCTTCATAATACTTTGATTACAGGACATTGCCTTCGACTAAATGAGAAAATCTGAAGAATGGTTTAAAGTAGTGACAACCTGTTTTCCCCTTCCTTTATACACACATATATCTTCCGCACATCCATTGCTTAGAATATCTCACTTTTATTGTTATATTCTTCCCTCAAAGGAATGATCCTACCAACGTTTTAAAGTGGATGGATCAAAATAGGTAGCAAGCACGAAGATCTTAACAGTAAAAGTGATGCTAAACTATTTTTTAGCTGAAATTTCCATGCTGATTCGACCTGTAGACCCAAGTCCCTCAAGACACGTCCCATGCTCTTCCCTCTCTCTTACAACAAAAAACTAGCAAAAGGACTGTAGCACTGTATGCCATATAATCATCCATATTATATAGGGCGAGCATGCGCGGGTATACGGGTAATTATTCGGAGCCACCGTGACTGCAGGACACAGAATTGGAGGGAGATGATAATTCCTTGATGGCGTCAAGAACAGCATATAATTTTAGTCATATCACGGCAAGGAAGAACCGCGTTCAACGCACAAATTTATTACAGTTTACCGTGCTTCATCAAGCGTCAAGATGGCTAGTTTTATCACGAAGACGACGTTCTCTACTCACACGTCACGATTGTTGTCTCAGCTCAAGAGTATCATCTGTTACCACAGTGTTTTGCGAAATGATACACGCATGCAGAAACAAAGTTTGAAAAGCAGTACTGATACTGGCTATTACATCTAGTTTGTACAGTCCTGAATAAATCGTGTGCTGTGGTAAATTAATCACTACGTTTGATATTTCTTCATACTTCGGCAAATCAGCTTGAGGCGAGTGAGTCTCAAAAATCGACAAAACGATTTGTTCTGCAACTGAAGATATATTGCTTTTTTTCACGAGTATCCTTGTTAGATATCGTCATCATTGAGAACCTATGTCAAAGACGGTGTAAACAACATAGGGTAATTCCTTGGAATCCTGCTTGTGTAACTGCTGCAGCCATATTAGTGCGTTATCCCTTACTATCACATGAATTTTATTAGCAGGAATATTGAATTCTTCATAACATTTTGAAGACAATCATATATTAAATGCTGTGTGGGATACATGAAAAGGTGAAACTCAAAGGATAGCATTTATATTCAATAGCTATAATTATTACCAGCCTATCACAAGAGGCAAATATTTCACGCGTGCTCACTATCACGGAAGTGGTGGCGGGGTGAAATAGGGTTAGTCAAGAGACAGTGGATTACATAACTGTGACTAACCGAGACAGTTGCCGGAAATGTCTGCCTCACCATGAGTGTCTTGGAAAATCCTAACGATGATATCTTAGGCCTCTACGCTAAAAGCTGCCTCCGCTCAATCTCAGTTCACTTAATTAATATGAGATTAAGGAAGAACTGAAATTAAAGGAACTCAATAGACAAACCTTCCGAATTTGACCTTGAAACCCATTACAGGATTCGGATAAAAAAGATTATTTTCAGCAATTGTAATACAAAGAATGTGTCAAAGACATCGGTAACACATTTTGCCGTATTCCGATTCCGATTACGAATTTGCCGTGAAAAACAGCCGATTCCACCGGAGGGCGATTACCAGATGCCGAAGCTTTCCGATTAGATCGTCCCCATCGCTACATATATATATATCATATATATACTATATATACTATTACTATAGGGCTCCGATGTAGTTATAGATATATATAGTATACTATATATATATCCATCTCAATATAACCTAAGGCTATACTTAATTAATATATATATCCAATAGCACTACTTTAATAGATAGGTAATACTGAATAATATATCAAATACGTGAGTACCTAATATCTATTATAATAATATAACGCTAGGGTATACACGCCTAAGATACTTATCATGACTACTATACTATAGTATTACTAGCTACGTACTACATAGAATACAGAAGCATACTAATATATATATAATATATAAACGATTTGTTAAAAAAAAGATACATATATTATATGAAGTTAATATATAAGTGATATATATTAGTAATATATATATATCTACTATATATATAATATATCATATTATCAATAATATACTCGATAATTTATGTATTTACGTATACATTCCTGCGTAAGCGTAAATATATCATGATTTGAATAGGACTACCCGTATGAGTATATATTACTATAATATATATATTATTATACTACCTATATATTATATATGTAACTTATATATAGTATACTATAGTATGATAAATAAACTAGCTATACGTAATATATACGTCAGGTAGTACTCATATATATATATGATATATAACATATATATATCGTATAGTATATATATATATATACACTATATGACTAACTATAATATATATACTATATATATATATGATATATATATATATATATACTGATACTTATATTGATATATATACTATATATATCAGAGGCGACTCCTGCACTCAGATAGCTCAGCCTGCCAAGTAGACTATAGTCACCGGACGTCTGTGACGACCATGATATAGAAGCGTAGAGATCTAGCTTATGTTGTAAAATTTATCAACGGATACAGTTTGACGATAATAAGGACGATTGTCTTAATTTTTTTGCGTAAGTTGGTCAGATAAATGAAATTATCAGTAACAATAATAAAAGATTCGTCGAGCAAAACTTGAACAGGATTAACACATGGGTAGAATAGCGCTATTACAATAACGCCTTTTACCCATTAAAAATAAGCAACTCCTTGCAAAGCATGGCGGATATCTATTCTGCTCCAGCGAATTTTACTAGTAAAACTGTTTATCAAAGTCTATGTTTTATCATTGATAGATGTTTTACACGATACATATCACATAATCAATAATAGTTTTATAAAAAAAAAATGTTAATAAAGAGAATATTTCTCAATATTTTTTATTTTTACCTTTAAAACAGATAGTTAATCACGCATAACTTAAAGTTAATCTTGAAATGAACAATAGAAAACCTATATATATATTATAAAAAGTTTTTTTTATCTATAAAGTTAGTATAATCGCTCATACAATCATATATATAGTGAGTGATATGATTGCATGTTACTTATACTGCGTTAGAGCTATACCTCTGATAAGCTAGCTTACGCCGATGGCGAGCGCGCGGCGTGACGGCGAGGTAATTATACATATAGTAATTAGCATACATATATAGTGCTGTACTACTAGATATATATGTGTATATACTATATCAATATATATAATTACTTATATATATATATGACAGTTAATCAATATGTGTATATATATGCGTATATATATGTATTATAACTGGACAGTATAGCAAGCGGAACTTATCATTACCGCGATGAAAGCAGTTTAGACATGGGGTATATGTGAAAGTAAAGGGAATTAACGTACTATTAACTGCAATGATTCACCGGTGCGACTTACTAGTATATACTATTAGTTATATATGATATATACTATTGATATATATACTAGACTAATTGTACTTACTATATACTACGTAGATTATAACATACCCATCTATACTTATAAATCTGTATGCTAATATACTATATATATATGTATGATGATATACTTCCATATAATATAGATATATATCATACTGGCTTGTATAGTACTATAGCTGATAAATGTGTACACTAGATACTATAGTTACTCGTACTATAGTAGGATATAACATATCTAGTACTACGCAGCGGACTAGATATAATGATATAATTATCAGTACTGTATATATATATTAGGTTTATAATTATATACTTATATATAAAATATATATATATATACTACCGATATTCATCAGCCAAATGCTATATATATATGTAATACATATATATATATGACTATATACGCTATATAATATATTATATAATGACATTATATATATATATATATAGTAATATAATTATACGGGTAAGTAGTAACTACCTATATATGATATATTACCTAGTATATTTATATATATAATATTACAGTATATAAGAGAGAGAGAGAAGAGAGAGAGAAGAGAGAGAAACGGAGAGAGGAGACGAGAGCACCGGTACGTAAAAATTTTTTACTGGAGTCGGACACCCTGGACTTAGTCGTATAAACTATGATATATATATATAGTAGTGATATATATATACTTAATATATATATATATATAATATATATATATATATATAATATGATAGTAATGATACTATATTATATACATAGTACTACATAATAGTATATATATAATTATAGCTATATATAGTATATATATACGGTATCTGATATATAGTACTATATATCATATATTTGTATATAATATAATATAACTATCATAATAGTATATTATAATATATATATATATATATATTACATTATCAAAAGTTTAATAATATAATATTATACTGTATATATATATATATATTATATATATATATTATATATATAATATACTTATATAATATATATATATATAACATATTTATTGTATATATTGTATATCTATATATATCACTATATATATTATATATATATATATATCATATTATATTATAGTGTATATATATATAATATACTAGTATATATATAACTATATTTAATATACAGTTTCCTTATATAAGAGCCGTACTGTTAGTATATTTATAATATAATAGCTATGTAGTATATATATATATTTATATATATATCACTATATCATATTATTATATAGGATATATATATATATAATATATATATATATATACATTCAAAGATGTTTGTGCAAATTATTATATGAATAATTAAAATGAAAAAATCTTTTTTACAAAATTATTCTTTAATTAAAATCAAATAGGAGATATCAAATACAATATGCAATGATGGAAAATTCACCATAAGCAGTTGCGAAATTGATATTATTAAAAAAATACATTTTTTAGGGAGAAACGCAAAAAATTTGTCACTCCTGTTGAATAAAACTATCATACATTGTCAAAAAAACACACTTTTCTGTGTAGCACTCATCATAAGTCAGTCGTTCAACCTGTCGTCTCGCATAGTACTTGGCAGCCAAAGTCTTGATCATTGGCAGAGTACGGAAAGAGTGTTCTACTGTACTGGTGGTGCACTGACTGGGCGAGGTAGTACCCATCAAGCTTTTTCGTAGACGGGAAAGACAGGTTCAAGTCTCCTTTAAGAACTTGGGAGATAACAAGATTTTTAGTCTTCACTACTCACGTTCTTGTCCTCCAATTTTGTAACGCAAAGTATCCTACGGCTCTTCTTCTATGCCCTTTAAGTGGTAAAACACTATAAAATGACAAGCTGTCTCTTTTCTTTACCTCATGATGTTATGATAGCATGTGGAGAAGGATGTATATATGTAAATGCATAAGCAGGTGTATTTTCAATAGAAACCCGTAATTCCAAAGAAAGGTTATAGAATCCAGATAAAAAAAATTAGGATCGTCCACCAGAACTCTGTGGGATTTGTTGCTGGATGGTTGCTGTGGTGCCTTGCCTGGCCTACCAAAACTATCCGTGTAATATCCGATCAAGTTCCATTGCTCAAGCGCGATTTGATTAGCCTTCTATTTACACTTCATCGTGATTTTCCTTTTCATCTTTCCGAGTGAATCCTAACCATTTCACAATATGCTTGAATGTGCTGCGAGGTTTTGACGATATCCAAGGGTCCTTGGAATTGGAGAGCAATTACACAACTGCGCTCTAACATCGCATGTGTATTCGCAAATCGAATATCCATAGCCATGAGATGACGAACTTCATGCCGCTGAATGCATACTAAAGAAGCTTTTTCTTGTGGGGGTATTTTCATCAATGGAAAGGATTTCTCAATGCTTTGCATCATTCCGTACAAAGTGCTCTTAAAGACTCTATGCACTTGTTGTTCGTTCAGACCATCTGGTCTGGCATCGGCTTGGGATGATTTTGGCACTTAATTTTCTTCTCAAGAACCGACTCGCGCGAAAAGACGTCAATAATGTCCTTTAGTAGTTCCCGACCAGTATTCCGGAATTTCTGGTATTGTGTTCAAATCATTTTACTACTAGATTTTGTTTTGTGTGAAAAGCAATGACAGAACAAAGCTTCTTTTTCATATGTTTTCCGCAATATTGCTTTTTTAACTCCTTCTTGCCAGACATCGTAGAAACAGCCATCGAAACCCAGCCACCATTTCTCGGGGAATCATTCTTCGGTCGTGACAAGACATCGTAAATGGCTTTCGGCAATGGTTTATGCGTCAAGCACTTTCAGTTCTACAACAGCCATATAAATCCATTTGACTTCAATCCGAGGTCTCGTTTGTCGAATAGAGCCGCAACAGCCCTATGGGATACATAGTCTCGGTATTCCTTTCCAGAAAATATGCAGCGGTTCTCATCCTGGCTAGTAAGAGCTATACCACGCCGCACGCTCTTACTTAATTAAAAATGCTTTACCTCTATAGTAGTACCACACTACAGAGAAATGATCGTGCCATTCGTGAATCTGATCTGAATTGGTCATTGTGGCACTGTATCTATTCTTCCCCCTTTTCAAAGGTCTTCAATGACTGATTAGACATCCAGCCATCTAGTTATTGAGGACAATACTTTTTTCATTTTTCCCTTCTATGACATTTTCGTTATAATGCTCCGGTATAGATCTATTCGGCATGTCTACCGGAACGTCTGTAGGAAAACTTGCAGCTTCAACGCAGTTTTTTTATGCACTCTGCGTGTTTGTAATGTCCTTTACAAACCGCATGAGAACATCTTATATTTAAGTGAACGATCTTATTGTGATAAAGAAGCCTAGACTCTCTCTGACCACGAACTTTATTATGTGGAAATAGAATACAAAACTTGCAAAATGCCTCCCTTAAGGCGCCTGGAATATGTCAAGCCAAGGTGAACACGTATTGTTGCTCCAAAACACATATCTGCATATGTGAACTTTCATCTTAAGTAGATAGAGGGCCTGTGGTCGAAAGCGAGACCTCATAGGTCTTGAGGGTGAAAGCCCGCAACACTCTTCCAGTAACTGTTCTTTTTCTCAGTCGAAAATCATAAGATGAACTGTCACAACGTATCTCACAATTGAATTTTTCGTGCTTCAATACTACT
>JABUQX010065020.1:17500-27821 GCA_015478945.1 Trachelipus rathkii
TGTTGTGGAATTATCATTGGTTAAAGTTGGGATTACACTGGGACTGATTGCCTGAGAAGTAGATGGTAAAGGAACCATCCTAGTAGAAGGGGCATCAGTTCCTAACGAGTTATTACGATTCCCACTATGAGTCATTGATAATTCTAGAGGGAATAAATGTTTAATAGGATACACATTTATTAGCCGTCCAAGGGTACGGACTTTGACTGAACGAACTTTGTTATCATCTCCATATATGAGCGTTTGGATTATGCCCATTTGCCAATATGGGCGCTCCTTTACAGGACTTTTAATGAGTACAACACCCCCCACCTTTACTTATTCTTCCATGATTGGACCTGATAACAGTCTCTCCTACCTTCTCTACAGGCTTGAGGTATTCTATTCGTATACATCGAGTTTCAAAGTCCTCGATCATCTCCGAAGATCCGTAGGGACTGAATAGTTCTCTCTTGAAGGTGAATAGGAAGAAGCAGGATCAGTTAAAATGAGACTTGTATTAGCCAAAGGTTTTAAAAAACAATTTGGTGTTATAGGGACAATATCGTTGCCCGAAGAGGTGTAAGTTAGAGGTCTCGAGTTAATGGCGTTTAATATGTTTTGCTTAATAAACAAAAATATTCAAGCTTTTAACGCCTACTCGTCTTGTAGAGAGCAGTTTTTTGACAGTCCGGATTGATCTTTCCCACATACTTCCCATCCAAAGGCTATACAAGGGAATTCGGTATTAGTGTTTAATTTGATTTTGACGGCAGAAAACTCGGAAAACTACACATAACTGTTTCCGAAACAACGAATCTGAGATCTCAAGAGCACTCCGCGCTTCTCATTAAAGGCCGGCCATTTTCAAATATAATAAGAATTTGGGAACCCCAACCTTGGTGGCAAAACGCTTGAACGATTGCACAAATGATTTTGCAGACATGTCAGGGATCAAATCTAAATACACAGAACGAATGTTGAGACAAGTGTACAACAATATGTATATTTTTTGTGGTTGATTTGAACCTTTGACTTTGACAAAAATGTTTAGTGTAGTCAACACCTACACTAGTGAAAGGACGATAAAAGTTAACTTGAGCTTTTGTGAAATTTGTGAACTTTGGATATTGAAAGGAAAAACTGTTGTACTTTGTGCAAATTACACATTCCGACAGTATTTTTCTTATCGTGTGTCGAGCTGATGTTATCCAATAACCTTTTAAGCGAATACATGTAAGGGTTGCCTGAATGCCAAGGTGTTTACAGGCAACATGCGCATCTTTAATGATGAGAAAGGTCAGATGATGCGATTTACCAAGTACTACAGGATTCACCACCTCAAAACTGTAATAATTAGTACGATATAGAGTCATCTAAAAAGAGGTTGAAACGAGAAACCAAATCAGGTGGTGCTTTAACAGAAGCAGGGTTCGACTTAACATCATTAAGAAACCGAAGTTCAACAGAAAAGCTTTCCTGCTGCATGACTTTTAACAAGAAAAGTCTAGCTTTTCTGTAACATTCGATTGAGGAAGAAGAGTTGAATACAAAGACATATAACACGTGAGAATCTTGAAAAAGTAAGAGAACATACTTCGTACAAGAATGTGGTGACAAAGAAGAATATCGTGAAATGTTGATGATAGGAGGAGGTGGAGCCTGTATGACCATAAATGTTGAAGAAGGGTCCACCAATCCTCCCCCCGAAGTGCTGAAATTGGGCCAGTAAACCTGATCATAGCGTAGCCAGTTCGGACCAAATTTCCAAAGGCTCAGTTTTTTGACAAACTCTCGATGTGATAATCCTCGAGTTATCAAGTCGGCAGGGTTTTCATCCGTTTTAACGTAGTGAAAAGAGATAGGCAGTAAATTGTCATCTCTCATGGAGGAGACCATGCTTTTGATATCTTGGATTCTATTTTTGACAAAAATTTGTTTTGTTCTGCTACGCTCCTCTCCCGCTAACCTCATGCTTAGGCACGATTTGGAAGTTTCGAGAAGATGTGACAGCCTTGAAATTCACCCTCTGTAATCCCGTCAACTATGGAGGAAGGCACTTAAGAGCAAAATAACCTGGCTAATCTCAGCATCGAGACAGGAAGTGTTTTTTCCCCTGACAGGAGCCACCTTAGATTTTGCCCACAATAATGACGGGACAGTTTCTGAACTGGTGACGTAGACTGCAAACCCATAACATTGTGAACTTGCGTCACAAAAGATGTTTGAGAGTTGAATTTGCTGAAGCTTCAAAGCAGAAGCGTTGAAAAGATAAGTTTTTGAGGTCGTCGAGATCAGCACGAAGTTTCTCAAAATCTTCCTTTATATCCTGGTCAATAGAGTCATCCCAACTCATTTCTTTCTCCCATGTCCGCCTCATTAACAGACGTCCCCTTAAAGTTACAGGAAGGAAAAATGAAAGAGGACCAAAGATTTTGTTTACTTGGGAGAGAAGATCTCGTTTTTATTCGACTGAGGTAAGGTTAAAGTCTGCTAATCTAAGGGTATCATTTTCGGGATGATATAGATACCCCAAGGTACTTTCCTCATCACAGATTAATGGCAGAGGAAAGCTCTGAATCGTTTATGTGATTGAGCTTTGTAGATCAGGGGTGGTTTGGGGTTCCAGGAACACAATGTTGAAACCACTCCTCTTCAAATCCTTTCTACCGAGGCTGAATAGATGTCTCTCAAAACATCAAGGGATGAATGAGTGTAGATAAAATTATCCACATACAAGTTATTGACCAGAAAGCCGAAGACCAGATCGAAGGGAGATATTTGCTTTTAATATGATGTCTTATTACGGCTCCTAAGATAAAAGGTGATATCCGCAAGGCATAAAATGATTGTCGAGCGTAACCTATAGTGTAAAAAGTCTGCCATCTTCTTCCAGAAGAACAAAAACTTGGTTAGCGATCGCTTCAGAGTATTTAAGATATGATTTTGAGAAAGGCTTTCGAGGATGTCAGCGACAACTCCAAATAATTGTTGGTCCTAAGGAACAGAAGGAGACGAAGTAAGGAACCAACAAGTCGACTGCCTCGGTAACAGGCCTTTGATTAAGAAGAAGGAGCGCCTTTGTTCTAAGGCTAACTAATTGACACAGGCCTATTTGTAGTGGAACCTCGCTGATCAGCCATCTTATCTACAGGCTGTGGGGGATCCATTATGTAACGATGCGAACTCCCTCTGCGATCAACAGAAGATCGATTTTCGATGATACCACATCTTCAGTCGTGTGTCCTTAACCTTCAGTTGGGTATGATATTGTGTGGCCTCATCAAGACCTTGATTGCTGAGACGATTTTTAACTCGTCTAAGCGTACTTAAAGCAATCCGATAATTCGAAGGGACCTGATCCACTAATTCTGGGATCCATGGGATTTCAATATGGTATTTTCCATCGATAAATTGAATTGCATTGTGGAATTTAGCAGATAAATTCTATCGGATGGTACCATAATCCTTTCTCCTCCCTGATATACCCAAGGAGTGTAACAGATATTTCCAAACCCAGGTCGGCAACTTATTCATTGAAGGAAATGCTAGAACGTCCGGGTACGTAGGTGATGAGGGGTCAATGGATCGAGTTTGAGCGAGATTAGGAGAAGCCGGGAATAAGTGTTTTTGGCAGCGATGAGACAGACGTGTGATATCATGAATCCCTCTGGATTTGATTGTTAAATTCAAGAGTTGAATGTTGAAGTATGCTTTTTGTATAGAAAGGATTGGTTTGATGAAGGAACGTAGAACAAAGAAATGCACTGGGCCGAGAAGGATACCACCACAAAGCAATGTCTGAATGGCATCACCCCTTCCAAACAACGATATTTGGAAGTGTTTCATATGACATAAAGTGTCAGTACCTAAAAGAAGGTCGATGTCATCGACCGAATTCCCCATAAGGGCCCACAAAGGACTTGTCAGCCACATTATATTTTAACGAAATGCGACTAAATGGCTGATGCTTAACCCTTTACCGCAATCAACATCCAATAAGAAGTGTCGACCAGAACGCGGGGTTGAAAGGAAGGAATTGCATCGCATGCAATTTACATTCTAGGTGCGGAACCTAGGTGCGATGTCGCGCTGCATTTCCTTCCACTCCGAAGTGAATGTTCTTTAATAGGAATTTCTGATCTATAAGGTAATATGTCACAGTGATTCCGAAGTTTTATTAAGCAATTTAGGGCCAGCATAGTGTTACTCTGTGATCAAATCTAAAGAGAGCGAATAAGGAACTGCACAATTTTGATAGATGATCGCGCTGGTCATCGTTCGCAGGAATTTGCTATTGATGGTTATTGTAGGTCAGAATAATGTGAAAGCTGATGATTGCCCACAGTGTTTAATACAAAGATGATTACTAACATCATCTTTATTTCCTTCATCAGCATTTTCTTGACGAGAATGCTCCCTGTTTTGATTAGTGGTTCCAGCGGAACAGAGAGCGGCTGATGTTTTCGGCTCTTACATTTAAAGCAAGGATACTTTAAATTGAGTGTTTTAGCCGGGCATGTATCTGCCATGTGCTTTATGCTGGAACAGTTACAGCACGTTTAATGGCACACATCTGTCCCTTTTTGATTTAGAGTTTACGTAGACCGTGCAGTCAGAGAGGTAATGGTCTCCATTGCACAGCTTACACTTGACTTCCCTTGAAGATTGATTTATTCGAAATTGAATTAGAATTTGATTGAGGTTCAGAAGAGAAAGTTCTTTTTAGAGAGCCACTACCTTTTGAAGTGTTGAAAGTATGACTCTTCTGATCAGAGGGTCTCCTCTTCTCCCTTTTGAAGTTCCCTTTGGAAGAAGATGATTTAGTTGATTAGAATGAAGTTGAGGTCTGAGAGGTGCGAAACCTCAGCATTGATTGAATTATCTGATTATGCTCCTTAAAATTCAGATTAATTGACGGATATTGTTCCTTAGTCGCCAGCTTACACTCTCTTAAAAATGAGAGAGGAAATTTATCAACTAATATATGGCTGATTAATTTGCAGCCAGAACTTTCCTCTGAGAAGAGGTCAACCCCGAGCTCCTTGAGTTCTTTTAGATGAGCCCGAACCTTTAAAATAAAGGATCTGACTGTTTCAAGTTGCTTCCGTCCAGAGGCGCGTGAGAGATCCATTCAAATTGAAAAATAGAGTCAATAATGAAGGCTTGTCCAAATCAATGTTGCTTTTAAAATGGAACAGGCAACTTCATAGTTTCATCCGTACCCGTCAAGATGCTCAATGTCTCTGAGAAGCATATTCCTCCTTTAAATGGAGGGCTCTGAGATACGGCAAACTTAACAGCTGTGACAAGTCCTCTCCTCCCCATACACATTATCTGAACTCTTGCAGCAAGGAAACAAAATGAGTGCTTGTCCCCTCTCGCCTGAAAATCTCCGCATTTTAGGCTGGGTCTTCCAAGCTAAAAGGCTGCATGGAAAAAAGACTTGGAGTGTTCACAGCATGTTTTGTTCGAATTTGAAGCTGTCTCTCTCTCATTATCAGAAAGGGCATCAGAAGATCTTCGAGACTTGATTCATATCCTATTCGGAACTCTTACAGTTGAAGAGCTTGAGCGCACTTTTAATGTGTAGGCATTAAGTAGCGGAATCTCTTCGTACTAGAAGCGATGGTCGAAACTTGGTGTACTAGCCCTATTAATAGGTTTTGATCAGAGTATCTGGAGCTTTGGAATGTCGAGATCAATCGAGGTCACTTTTGTCGAAATTGTTGATTAACAACAGGGTCGATGAGGGTAGGTGACTCTGTATCATCACCTTTTCTCAGGCCAAAATGTTTGCAGCATAAAGTAAGCTTTCTTCTTAAAACACCCCTTTTCATTCGAAGGGGACTCAGCTCACCCTGTAATGTTGCTTTTAAACTAGCTGTTGTTTCATCCAAAGAAGATGCAGGTCTTTCTTTTGAGAACTCCTCTGTGACCTTTAAGTCTAAATCGTTTAATATATCCATCGTGAACAAATTATATTTAAATGTGAAGTAGTTAAATATTTCCCAACTGGCTACTAGAGCAGCCTATAAACACTGGGAAACTAACTGCGCAGAAAAATATCAACAGTGCAGAAAAATATTAACTGCACCCAAAAAAAACACACTGAAGAATCAAAAGTACAAAAAAATGTCAACAGCGCAGAAAAATATCAAGAGCGCAGAAAAATATCAACTGCGCCTGAAAAAACCATACTGAAGAATCAAAAGTACAAAAAAATGTCAACAGCGCAGAAAAATATTAACTGCGCCCCAAAAAAAACACTGCAGAGTCAAAAGCATAAAAAAAATGTCAACAGCGCAGAAAAATATCAACTGCGCCTGAAAAAACCGTACTGAAAAATCAAAAGTGCAAAAAAATGTCAACAGCGCAGAAAAATATCACAAATCAATTTCCGCCCCACGTGAAACAACCACAAAGTCAATTAGCGCACATCTTGAAGCAACTACCAAGTCCTGGCGCATATATCGAAAATGACCTGCGCAACTATAAAGGTCAATTGTCCGCACGTATTAAGTGTGCGCACACGTGAAGCACAGACGTGCAGAAGTCACTGCGCAATCTATGAAGCAAACAAACAGCTCATTGCGCCACCTATGAAGCAAACACAAACGTAATTGCGCAGCGTATAAGTTCGACTGTCGAGGACATATCCGGTGCAGCGCAACTACGAGTCACTGCGCACATATGAAACAAACACAAAGTCAATTGTGCAGGTATAAGTTGACTGTGCACACGTGAAGCAACTACGAAGTCACTGCGCACTATATGAAACAAAGCAGCATAACGGTCCATTGCACAAGTATAGGTTTGACTTCGTTTTCGCACAACGAGTGAAGCAACTGCAGCAGTACGGCGCACCACGTCTATGAAAGCAAACACAAAGTCCAATGTGCGCACCTATGTAAGCAAACACGCAGAAAGTCGATAATTGGCGCACGTGAAAAAGTTGACTGCAGACACAGAGACCTCACCGACACGATCCTATCACGTGAAGCACTACACAAGTTACTTTGCGGCACATAGAAGCAAACACAAAGTCAATTGCCGGTGGCACAAGTAATAGTGAACAGCGCAGGTGTGAAAACAAATGCGCACCTCTGAAATTGAAACTGCCGCACGGTTCAAGTGAACAGCGCGAGGTGTGAAAACAATATGCGCACGCTCTTGACAAGAACTGCGCGCGTTTAAATTGAACAAACAGCGCAGGTGTCGTACAACGAAATGCTCACTCTTGAAAATGAACTGCACAGTTTAAAGTGAACGAGCGCAGCGTGGTGAAAACAAATGCGCACCTCTGAAATGAAACTGCGCACTTTTCAAAGTGATCAGCGCAGGTGTGGAAAACAAATCCGCACCTCTGAAAAATGAGACTGCGCACGTTAAAGTGAACGGCCAGTGTGGACAACAAATGCGCACTCCTTTGAAATGAACTGCACACGTTTAAAGTGATCAGCGCAGGTGTGACTAACAATGGCGCACCTCTGAAATGAGCTGCGCACGTTCAAACCAGTGTCAAGCCGCTGGTGTGAAAAACAAATTGCGCACCTCTTGAATGAATGCGCACGTTTAAATTGACTAAACAGCGCAGGTGTGAACACACAATGCGCCACTCTTGAAGAATGAACTGCGCACGTTTAGAAATGAGAAGAAACAGCGCCGGTGTGAAAACAAATGCGCACTCTTGAATGAACTGCGCACGTTTAAATTGAACAACGCAGGTGTGAAAACAAATGCGCACTCTCTGCGCACGGATAGTCAGATATACACGCGCACACACACACATTGTCGCACCGTTAGTTCGCCGACGTCACGAAGAACTGACACGAAACTAATCCGTTCCGCGCACTGCAACCGACACCGTTCGTCACGCACCTAGAACTGCACCGCACCGCACCGTTTCGCACGCACTAGAACTGCAACTCACCGCACCTTTTCGCACACACCTTTTGTGCTGCGCTTGAACCACTGTGCCTTTACAAACTCAACACTGCACAAATGAAAGATTGCTTAACAAGGCTCCAAGTGCCCCCAAAAAATTATGCAAAACAACCTTCGGCAACTGCAACAATAAGTTTTATCGTTAAATGCAATAGCAATAATGTGGTCCGGCGTTTGTGTTTAGAGTAACAGCAGCAGTAGTCAGTATAGGGGGGAAAGTGAGGCGTGAAGAAACCGCACATGAACCAGCCGATGAGCAGCCATATCGCTGGTCAGGTGGAATATTATAATTTTTTAATAATAATAAGTACTTTCATGGGTGTTTTTTTTTTTTAGTGCTGTTTTTTTTTTATTTTTTATTTTTTTTTTTTTTTTTTTTACTTTTTTATTTATTATTTTTTTTTTTCGCGGATTACGCCCCCCTGTGGCCCCTAAGAGGGGGGCGTTTCGAGTTCACCAACGCCAGTTTTCGCTTAACCGCAAGGCCCAGCCGAGCCGCACCGAACCGCAAACCGGCACACGCATACACAACTGCACCACGCTGGATAGTTTTTTTTCGCTGTTCGCATCCTCGTTTTGTTTTTTTCTATACATCTATCTCATACTTCATGGTCCTATTTAATTCCGATATTTTTCTTTTAGTTTATTTCACATAGAGATCATGAATGTATTTAAGATATCCCAGAATGCAATCATTAGACACATCACTCACCCTATACATCACACACAGCACCCAGAGACAACACACACACACACACACACCCGATCATCCCCAGTCCATCCCCGCCTACCCCATTCCATTTTCACGATACTCTTTCTATATCCGTCATTCCATTCAACTACGGGACTGCTTACTCTGTCTGTGCTTTCTCCAAGGAAGGTCTTCCAGAATCCCCTATAACCATAGTCTTCATTATCTAACAAAAGAACACCTCACAAGACTTTATTTCAAAATTCGCCTGTTCACTATCATATATATCTATGGGTTTTATACACCTATATATATACATACGTTATATTATATATTATAAATATAATCTATATATATATATAGTATATATATATAGTATTATATAATATATATATAAGTATAATATATTATATATAGTATATATATTAGCTTATATATATTAGTAATATAGGATCCTCGTCCATAAATAGGTATATATAATATATAGTATTATAATATAGTGAATAATTATATATATGTGATCTATATACGTATAAGTATATATATATATTATATATATATATATATATATATATATTATTTATATATATATCTTATATAATATATATATATAATATATATTAATATAATATATATATATATATATATAATATATCTTATATATAATATATATATATACATATATATATATAACGTAGATATTTAGTATAGTATTAACGCAAACAACTTGCATTTCAGAGTCATACGTATTTTCGATTTATCTTTGTGTGTATATATATACTATAAACTATCCCGTTTACAGATGTATGGACTGAAATATAGTTACAGCAGCATTTAATAGATTAAGTTGCTCTTGTATTCGTTAATGGCAGGGGATTCGCAGTTAATGCCTGAACCTATTTGGGCCGTAACAAATTTATTAATAGTCACCCATGTATTTTTTTAAAGAAAAGAAAGAATACTACTTAGCCTTGTTAGTTGGCGGGTGGGTGCGGGTGTGCATCAGAACGTTTGCGCATAACATTAGTAAAAGATGCATCATCGCCTAACATCTTTTATCTTCTCTTATGCGAACATCCCACCCGCAAGAATAAACATTAAATTGCGGGAATTTAAAAAAGTGACCTATAACAGTCACTAACCGAACTGCAACGCGACCCCTAACCACTCAGGCAAATGTATTGAACTTAACAGATTGGGCTCTCTGAATGCCATTTAATATATAAACTTTTAAAGTCGTCACATATAAAGGGTTTAAAATGACATAAATAATTTGGAATCAAGCAATTTCATACTTTTTTCCCAGATTAAATCTGGAGAATTTTATATCATTTGCATTATATTTATATATATATATTAGTATATATATATATAATATATATACACATACATATATTATATATATATATATATAGATATATATACTATTATAGCGTTATATATATAGCTATGGGCCGAATCGAAGTTGAGCTTATAATATATATAACTATATATATATATATATAGTATATATATTATATATAGTATATATAAATATATATGTATATAATATAGATTATTACGATATAGTATATATAATAATAGATATTATATATTAATAACTAATAAAGTTATCTATAGTATATTATATTAGTGTGGAGGCCGCCGCAGAGATTGCTCGTGCAGAACAACGTGAGGCATCCGTCTGACATAATATGCTAATTA
>JABUQX010065021.1:0-7500 GCA_015478945.1 Trachelipus rathkii
CAATGAAGTATTCTTTTGTAGCAAATGTATCCGTATTCAGCTTTTTGGCAATTGTAGTCCTTTTCAGATAACGAGTACCTTCCGCTTGTAATATAGTTTCAACACATTCTACACTTCTGTACACTGCCATCCAGAATAGATCCGGTGGTAAATTTTCTATGTCCGTATTTAATATCATTTCACATAATCCCACCTCATAAGCTGATCGTTCAAGGTAAACATGGTTAACTAGCTCCGTAGTAAAATCAGCGAGTTTATTATCAGGATGTAAATCATGGATGCTGAAGATGGTAGAGTTAAATAAAAGTGTTCTATACTCTGACTATAATATCAACTGATTAATGATGCTTAACTTCACTTGCTTTTATATAAGTATTAAACAGCAGGATACCCTCTCCATTTCACCAGTACCTGTTTATTTTTCCTTTACCTTTTGTACCTAATATTTTTCAATTTTATATTCGTGATTACAGGATTGAACCTTACTTTTTGTATTTCTTGTTTATGAACCCTCCTTTTTTTCACCATCTAAATCCTCCAGGTAATATAACTTTAAACTATCACGCTGAGTGTTCGGATATTGTGAACTTTAAAACTTCAGTAGTCCAGCCAACTTCATATCCTTTTCTAAATGTCCCATCGGTCCTGATACTCTTACATAGTCATTCACTTTTATTCCTGAATTATCTTTTATTTTGTTTTCTTTTTCATGCAGATGGGTTCTACGGCTTCTAGTTTTTGACATTTCTAAAGGAGTTGACTTTATAGTTCTATGGTAAGACCTGTTATTATAAGAATAAGCCAGATCGCCCAGTATATCAATATATTTAAAAGTATTCATTTTTAGTAAAAAATACCTATGCATGCGTTCTTTAATAGTACGCTGTACTCTTTCAACTATGGCAGCTTTGTTTACGGAAAATGTATTGTAGTAGCTTATACCATACTCCCAGAGCATCTCCTGAAACTCGCGGCCCTTGAACTCCATTCCTGAGTCGGTCCAAAATGATTTAAGTGTTCTCCGTTCGTTCTTTATAATTTCAAGTACTGCACTGGCTACTGTAGCTGACTTTTATCTTTTAGGGGTTTCAGCCATAGGTATCTAGAGTATACGTCAATCGTAAAAAGTATGTATTGAAAACCGTTATTATAAGAACTATATTTAATCATCTCAGTTAAATCTAATGCCACACACTATCGACCTGGTGGGCTATGGTTTTCCGGGTAGGAAATTTTTTTCTTACAGGCTTATGTAAGTAAATGCCTCTTCCCCTCTAGATATTTTTTTAGCTCTTTTTCTCAATATCAAGGATATCTTAAAGCAAACCTAGTGAAACCCCAAAAACTATTTGGTTCCCTCAGGTTGAGTAATGTTTATCAACTATCTCCTTCGCCCCCATGCTAGCTATGATCAATATGTAAGCGCCATATATATAACCTTATATATTGTGTAATATGTATGTATCTCCATGTATGTATATCTCAATATTATGTATATGCTCTTTATTCTTCTCTTCATGTATGTAGTAAAGTAAGTGGGAATGATAAAGTGTGTAGGAATGAGTATTAAGGGTGAGATGTTAGGATGATGAATTAAAGAGGGATGATAATGAAGATGATAAAGAAGATAAAGATAAAGGAATGTAAAGATAGTAAGAGATGGAGTATTAGAGATGAGATGATGGGGATGATAAAGATGAAGATGTGGGGATGATAGATAAGAGGATGATATGAAGATAGTAAAGAGATGAAGATGATAATTAAGATGAAGTGGAGTAAGTAAAGATGAAGATAGAATCAATGGATGAATGAGTAGAATAAGAGTAAAGATAGATAAGATAAAATCGAATGAATAAATTGTTAAATTATTATTGGAATCAATGAGTAATAATATGCATGTAATGTGTATTAAATATATATATATATATATATATATATATATATATATATATATATATATATATATATATATATATATATAGGCTACAAGTGATAGAAATAAAGGATAAAAATGTAAAAATATAAAAACATTTTATTTACAATGCTACGGTAATATTTACACAGAGGTAGTAATATTTACAGTAATAATAATAATAATTACTTTAATGTATCGAGAATTGCTTGCGTCGTTTCAACGTAGGAATCTAATCCTACCCTTCCCTCCCCCGTAATGAAGGAGTACATTTCTGCAGCTGAAATCTTCAGAGTATGATTTTTACATCTTTCACCGTTCATTTCATCGTTCCATGCATGAGTAAAACGACTAAGGTCTACGACATCCATCATCTTAGCAATGTTGTTAGAGTTAAACATAAAACTATCACTATAGATACTGTAAACCAATCGATACGCTGTGTTTATGAGGTCCTCCAGGGTGTTCGTATCTTCTAATCTATGTAGGAATTCTTCGTTCATCTTTAGGAACAGCTCGATGGATTCTTTACCACATATTGTAACAGCGTGCGCACTTGGTGAGAAAACAGATGACGCATTACGGCGAAGCCAACAGCCTATATGTACCCTTGGAATGTTTTCATGTAAGGAAAAAACCAAGGTTAAACGCTTGTGATCGTCAGGGCCACCCTGTGATACAGATAACCCCCATTCATTTAACAAGCTGAGGTTCATGTAATCTTTGGCTACCCAATCCGAAACAGTTTCCATGATGATACTGAGACTTTCGACCGAGATGAATAGCGGCTTATTATAACCGGGTAAGGGGGCTAAGCAGGTAATGTAGCGATCCCCTGAAGGCCTTCTTCTAAAACGTAAGATAACAGCGCAATGCTGATGCACCACAGACCAAGACGATAGCTCACTGACCGTGATATTTCTAACTAGACACGCCATTTCGGTCGTAACACAACTACTAACCATTGGAAGGTAGGAATACAAATATATCGGTCGCTAGAGTACGCGTGGGGTTTATATACATGAATAAGACGTGGGCGGAGCTTATATAGCTCCGCCTCGTTTGCGGACTTACGTTCCCTCAACCAATCATCTGTTTAGGCTTAAGAGTTATGATGGTGAAACATAAGAGGCGGAGTTACACTTTTAGGCCTAATTGAGTTAACGTCGTTCTTGTATATACAAGAATGATCCTGTGTATTCCTGTATATCCTTGCACGATTCTGTTTCTGCATATTTTATGATGAGAGTGACACAGTTGTATCTTTGTATTCAAATGTCGTAATGTATATTACATTCTTAACCAGTTTCGCGCTAATTCATTTCGCTTTTTTCTTATTACTTGAGGACTACTTATTGTTTTGCTCTTACGATGTAATATTCCCTTGTAAGGTCGTTCATTAGGACCTACAGGTTCGGGTACCGATGATTGATTATCCCAATCCCTTGTAACTCGCGTTTAATGACATCCCATCCTGGTATAGGTTTCTTTTTCCAATCCCGAGCTAAGTCTGAGACCAAGTCTACTATATTTGACCCTTGAAGGGGTTGATCATTAACTACAATCTGTCCCAAGTCGTTCCAATTTAACTGATCTTTTAAAGTATCATATAATGCGTTTCCTTTATTCTTCAATGTAGGTGGCAAGCTGTTTTCTAAAACCTTTTTAAAATCCTTTCTTTCATAGTCCCGTTGTGAAACTTCATTTGAAATAGGATGCATTCCTGTATACTTGTCTTTGACTTCTAATAATTTTTGTAATATTTCCTGATATTTCATCCTTTTCTCGTCAACATTAACTTTTGAAGTTAATATTTCTGCTAATTCCTTTTCAATATTACGTACCTGTTCAACTCGCGGATCGAGTAGTGCTTCGGGTACCGGTTGAGGAATATCCAGAGAATTATCCTGTAACTTTGTATATTGATCGAACGGTATTACTACAGCCTTCTTCATTCTTACGTGTGATTTCCTGTTAACAGTTTAGACAACAAAGGGCCGACTACGGAGAAGAGTAATGGAAGGAAAACCCCTCCTCCCTGTTGTAACAGTTTCTTTTTATGCTTTAAATTCTTATTCTTCTTAATTTTACGGACAAGTTTACGAATGATGTTGCTGTGACGACGTAACTTTCTCTTCTGACCAGTTTTCAATGGTATGACCTGTTTTACCATATTTAAACAGATCTCGCAGATACAGTTTACAAATGCAGTGTTTTTTAGTAATTTCTCTTTTTCTTTTTTACTAAGTTTCTTATAATTTTTCATCAACGGTAAATATTTCTTTAGCCGCATTATCCAGGCTTATAAACAATTTCGATTTCGGAAGGTAGAATGTTGGTACGGAGCAGCACTCTGTATGTGTTTTTAGGGTGAAGTTCGCACATCAAATAACCGTGGGGGATCGATGTAACCTCTTTATATACTTTTAAGAACTCTTTCCTTTGAAGGGGAAACATATATTTGACTGGCTAGCACGTTGATCTGACTCATGTCGCGTCTCCGAAAAGAATCAAATACTGGGTATTCAATGAGATACTACGCATATGCTTGCTTTGGTGAAAAATGTTCTGGGTTATGAAGAACACCGAGATATTTAGATGATGAGAATAAACTGTAAATGTTTCGGCTACCTCAATATTCACCTTGTGCATGAGGTCATCCAGTATTATTACCTTATGTCCTTTTATGTTCTCTAACGATTTTACGTCATAGATGCCTTCATGGAAATGAATAAGGTTTTTATACTCGTTAAACTTCGCCTGAAATACGTTATAACACCATATTATTTTCACAGGTAGCTCTTCAAATATCTCTAATTCACTTAATAATTTTAGTATCGCAAATGTTTTTCCGCATCCAGTTGGACCGGCTATAAGACACGTCGCAGGTGTACGGAACATGAATTTATGCACGTCCTCCATGATTGACATCTGTTAGTTCAGTAAGGATGTAGTATGCATAGATTTCCTTTTAAATATATTTATACGTTTCCCTAAAGGATCGTTCTACGCTTATTTCAAACTTACTCTTTCGAGGGCTTTACAAATATGCCACTCGCTCAGATCGTTTTCCATTAGGTATGCTCTTAGTACATGCGCGCCATCTCCTAATATATATGTGAAAAGCTCACGTATAGAAATCATAGTATGTTTATTTTCTGGTCCATCAGTGTAAATAGAATCACACCATTGTTTTTTAAACATTGAAATAAATTTATACATGTCTATGGATCTCAAGAAGTATTCAATAATATCTTCAGAGTTACCCGCAAGCATTTTCTTAAATGTGTAGTATTCCTCATACAGCATATAATGGGCCGTATTTACGTGATTACTCAACATTTCTGCCCTTACACTCTGTAATAACACCCTCTTGCGAATCTCGGTCATATACTTCAACTGTTGTATTCCTGTAATAAAGAAACCGTAACGGGTGCGTTTAAATGTACACGAGTTATACGCTCTCCATACTCTTACCTCCATTCTGATTGTTATGTTTCTTTGAAAACTCGATAGTGAGTTGTTTAGGTTTCCGCTTCACACTCTGGCTGATAACTACTTTTGTTCCGATTAAACTGCCCGATGGATTACTGCACTGTGAAATGAATGTTTCGGCCTGTAAACATACATTAAGTAGTTCTTCTGTATTCATAAATACCCTTTGGTTACTATAGTTTGTACGGTAGCTAGTACACGTGTAAAATTCACTACCTTCGGGTCTTCTTTTATAAACAATTGAAACTCCACAGGCTGGAAGAATTTCCTCCCACTGTACAATGTCATGGATCGAGATGAAACGGTTAGCTCTGAGCATGATGAACACAGTAAAATAGCAAGGTTCTTTGCACGAAGATTCGAAAACACTTCTTACTCGCCTAAAGGTTACAATGCAACTGACGGCTCATCAGAATATATATATAACCTTATCTAGGGAAGGTATATAAGAGGTGTGATATTATATTCTATTCATTCTTAGGAAAGCTTTTGAACCGACAGGATGCATTTCTTAACCAGTGCGTCTCATGGCTGTTGTAAATCAGAATTAAATCTTTTTAATGTGCCGCCAACTCAAGTTAGTCTGCTTAATAGCAATTACGTATCTATCAATCCCACTCACTCGATTACCAATAGCGATGCACCTTTAGAGTTTATAGTAACTGGTTCGGGGGACTTTTACATCGATCCCTGTGACATCCATTTATACTTGAAAGTGAAACTTTTATCAGAAGACGGAAGCGACCTACCTACATCCGATGATCATGTCGTTTACACTGAGAGTAACTTCTTGTATACCGCTTTCAGCCAGCTGGAAATATTCCTTAATGAAACACCTGTTAATTCAGCTACAGCCTTATACCCCTACAAATGCTACATCAACAATCTTTTAAACTTTAGTGAAGATGCGAAACAATCCCACCTGCAATCCTGTGGGTTCTACAGCTTTAAAGATGTAGATAAGCATATTGACAGGGCAGCGACTCAAATTTTTCGTTCAACCTTTTGTATTCAAGGGCGCAATTTTTACCATTGTAACTTTTTTGAACTTGTAGCTTTTTTGATAACTTTGATGGTCCCCAATCAGCGTAAGTAGTATCTAGTGATGTTCTATTAGTATTCTATGATTATTCTATGAGTGCTGGGTGAGTGCCAATGAGTGCCAAGTGAGTGCCAATGAGTGCCAAGTGAGTGCCACATAGTGCCAAGTGAGTGCCACATAGTGCCAACTGAGTGCCACTTTTTTCAAGCCTTTTCTAGCCTCCCCTGAGACCCGAATAGCACCAATATTGGTGTCTACCCCTAGGTAATAAGGTACGCTGATTCGATTGGTGTATATTACAATCTGCTAGGATGCACGGATTTGAACCACCGGTTCGGGCAGGTGGGCCACGCGGAAAATGCGCCTGCGGGCGCACGCGACGGGCGGGAAAACACCAAAAATTACCGTGGGTCAAAATTGACCCATGGCCGAAAAATTAGGTGGGGGGTACGTACAACGGTTGCTAACGCAACCGTTTGGCGCACCCTTTCTTCGAAAGGGTGCTAAAAATTAGGGGTGCCAAAAAATTAGGGTTGCCAAAAAATGCCGTGGGCCAAAAATGACCCATGGAAGATCAAAGGTCAAGGCCAAAAAAGGCCAAAGGCCCAAAAAGGTCAAGTCAGGTAAAAAATTTGGGATCAAAAAAGGTCAAGGTCAGTCAAGGTCAAGGTCAAAAAAGGTCAAGGTCAGTCAAGCTCAGGTAGGTGGTCAAGGTCATTTTTGTCCAAAAAGGTAGTGTTACTACTGACATTCTTTGCAAAATTGATATATTAACTCTGATATCTTTGGAGAAATATAACGCTCCTTTATTTTCTTTTTAGTTCTGATATGGCTCATGTGTCCGGAACCTAAATTACAATGACCTATATTTAAAATAGTATAAATTAAAGAATCTGGTATTTCGATTAAATATTTCATTTCTTTCGTTACGAAATAATATATTTTTGATGTAAGCGTGTGGAAAACAAAAGATTTTTCTAGTTTTTTTTGATTGATTATTATGGGAGATAATCTAGGACACTTTTCTTGGTCCTTTATTATGACCTCAGTT
>JABUQX010065021.1:17500-35000 GCA_015478945.1 Trachelipus rathkii
AATCCGTTCCATGTATCCAATCTGAACCTACTTTAGCTCGTGTTCTTTAATTTTGAAGTATGACAAATCCTTGCGGTCAATTCCGGGAGAACATTTTGAGATGCTTCTTCAGCTTAAACAGATTATCATGCTCACTCACTACAGTGCGCTTCACTTGCAGATTACTGCACTGGCAATAAGAACGTCATTGTAGCGATGGCTAAAATGCAAATTGAGAAAGCTCTCGTGTATCTGCGTTCTCTTCGACAGTATTTAAATAACAAACATATCAAAAAATAACATAATATAATTTCATTTCCATATATATAGATAATCGATAATATGGACTGTTAAGAACTCAAACGCCCTAGTCCTTATGGTTGACAACATCTCAATAAAAATGACACAAAACGCATTTGGACGGAACTTACTCCAAGCGAGAGACCAGAAGCGCAGTGGAAAACCGCACAAATTCTCACACTCACAATTGAAAATAGTACGACCCGTTTCGATGGTAAGACTAGAATGCTTTTCAGGTGGTAGTTAAAACTGGACAGGGGTTTGCTAATATATATATATTATATATATATATATTATATTATATATATATATATATTATATATATTATATTATAATATATATTATATATATATATAATTATATATATAGCTGTATATATATATATATAATAATAATATATATATAATATTATATAATATATATATATATATATACTATTATATTTTATATATATAACTAGATATATTATATATACAAATATATAATATATATATATATATAATATATATATATTATATATAATATATACTATTATATAAGAATAATATATATATATATATAATATAATATATATATATACATATATATATATATACATAAATATATATATATATATATAATATAATATATATATATAATATATTAATAGTATATATATATATATTATAATATATATATATATATATAATATATAATACATATATAATAAAACATATATATTATATAATATAATATATTATATATATATTAATATATATAATATTATATATATATATATTATATATAAATATATATATATATACATTATTATCATATAACAAAAATATATATATGATATATAATTAAATATATATAGTATCTCGCTATATATAAATATATATATAAATAATATATAAGTATATACTATAGTATATAGTATATAATATATATATTATATATATTATAAAATATAATATAATATATATATATATAATATATTATATAAAACAAATATATATTATAAATATATATATATATATAAATATATATATTATATAATATTATATATATATATATACATATATAATCAATATTATACATATATATATATAAATATAATATATATATATATATATATATAAAATATATATAATAATATATAATATATATATAATATAAAATAATTAATATAAGATATATATATCATATAATATATATATATTAGTATTATATAATAATAATATATATATAATATATATTAAATATAATATATATATATATATAATATATATATATATATTATATAATATATATAATATATAATATAATAATATAATTCGTAGGTTAACCTGATTTAAACCCACCTTAGTCAACTCATAACAAGAAAATGTTTTCCACTGAGACCATACAGTTGGAGCCTTCCATGCCCCAGAAAAAGACTAATGACCCCTTCGGTTCCTGACCCAAGTTTGGGACCCGCCTGGCCTTATCGGTGTTATGGTTCGGGTCGCGTGATGTGAATGAAAGGAAAACAAGGAAATGAGCTAATAGTAATATAGAAGACTAATTATATTATATATAGATATATCATATATATTATATATATATATATATATAATATAGTATAATATATATATATATAATAATATATATTATATATATTATATATATATATATAGTACAAATATATATATATATATATATATATATATATATATATAACTATATAGTATATTATAGTATATATCTAATATATTATAATATATAAGATATATATATATATATGTTGTGGTGTGTGTGTGTGTGTGTGTGTGTGTGTGTGTGAATTTTCTTACGTTCAATGACTTATCTTTTATAGTTAGTGTTGAAAACAGTCCTGTGACACGTTAAGTTTCGTCCCAATAGTTTTTTGTTACCTCTAACTGTATAATTCACAATTTTAAAGGGTTATTTGATAAGAGTTTAAGAAGGACGCCTCTAAAAAGGAATACACACGCTTATATGCTTTAGCAGAAGTTTTATGAGAAAATCCATATCTTTCAAACTCTAAATTGTAATGTTAAGAAAAAAGTATGGATTCATGGGTTTTTGAGCTATAAGAATTTTCAACTATGGGGAGGGTCCAATTTTTTGCTTCGGGCGGAGCCCCCATTTTCACCCCCCATAAAAATCGGAACAGAAAATTCGAAATTTTTCAGCCGATTTTAATCAAAATAGCACCAAACTGTAGCTTTTTTAAACCTCTAAAACGTCGTATTCCAGTGTTTTTTTTTTCGAGTCATTGTTTTGGTATTTCAATTTTTTTTAAATCTAAATTTTTTTGACATTGTCGAAACTCCTCCTAACTATTTCGAAATCACTTCAAACTGAAAAATACAAAGATGAACTATTATCGTAAAAAAGTGTAGCAGGGAATTGCATTTTTGAACCCCATATCTGAGCATTGCGATTTCTCAAAACCTAACTATTAGGTTTTTGAAAATTGAAAAATTTAAATATTTTTTTCTGTCTATCTGATCATATTTTTGTCTGAATCTATGTTGGGTGAGATGCCACATTTTCCTTACTTAGATAATTTCCTTTGTATAGGCAGTAGTTTGGATTTTCCAAATCAGAATTTTTCAAAAAAAATTTTTTGGAAATTTTTTTTAAAAATTCTTCTTTTGAGATACAAAAAAATATTTAAGGTAAAAAAGATGTATCTATTGCCGACTATACAAGCCCGAAAATTGATGTTGACTCAGGAAAGTAGAAAAAAATTTTAAATCAATACTTCACTTTTCAAAAATTAATCGCTCGAAAAAGGAAATGTTGAAATATAAAGGGGTTGGTCCGATCAACATCAAATTATCAGGGCTTTGTAAAGACGGGCAAGGAGTAACATTTTTACTTAGATCAACTTTTTTGTATAGCTCAAACGAAAAATTTTTAAAAAATTTCCCAAAAATTTTTTTTTCATTGTGTTCCAGAAAAACATCCCACAACTACTGCAATATGACAAGAAATTAATCTAAGTAAGAATGTGCATCTCCCCAGACTAAAAATGTCCTAAAACAAACTGATCGGATGAACGAAAAAAAAATATTCAATTTTCAATTCAAAACCCAAAAATAGAGGTTTGAAAAATCGTACCAATGCTCATATATGAGGTCACAATACAAAATTCCCCCTGCTACACTTTAGATACTTCCAATCTTTGTGTATTTTAAGTTTGAAGTCATTTCGAACAAATAGTTTTAGGAGGAGTTTCGACAAATGTCAAAAACCTAGATTTCAAAATTGAAAATACCTAAACAATGACTACAAGACACGAAAAACACGAAATACGACGTTTTAGAAGTCAAAAAAAGCTACAGTTTGGTGTTTATATAGTTCAAAATCGGCTGAAAATTTCGAATTTTATGTCCATTTTAAGGGGGGTGAAATTGGGCTAGCTGAAGCAAAAATAGGCGCTCACCCCTTAAATGAAACTGTCAATCTTGTGGTACTGTATTATGACATAACTTATATCACTGTACAGTTCCATTTTGCATTTTAATCAAAACTAGCACCAAGGCTGCTATTTTAAAAAAGTTTCTATTTCATCAGTGGCAGTGAATAAAGATATCAAGATCCAATAAATATGTGTAAAAATTTTATAGATGATATATTTAAGTGATTTATATTAATTAAAAATTAAACATTATCAGAAAATGACCTCGTATACGAGCCAAGGACATCGAAAATCATTTCTGGCAGTTACCAATAGAGTGTAAAGGAAGAATAGCGGACGTGCATACGACGTTTGGACTGTGACGGTTGCCTGTGTTTGGATAGAGCTGTGGTCAAAGTAGTGAGTGCAGCACCCTCCTGTCGCTTTTCCAAAGTACGTATCTACTACATGCTGGTTATTTGTAGGTATTATTGTATACTAGCATAGGTGTCATTAATATAGTAGCCCTTAGAGTTATTGCTGTTGTTTATGCTTATTAGTAATAATATTTTTCTTACGTTTTGTTATCGTTTTGCGCATGGATGTTCATCACTATTAGGTTCCGCTATAGTAAAGTGCTTGCCTATTATCATGTTTGCAAATGAAATATCGTAGTTACGTAATTAAGATTATTTTAGAAGTGAATATTTTTATACTATGTTGTTGTTATAGACTATAATATTATGATCTATTCACTATTAATTGGTGGTGTACCTATATCCGACAGGTTGAGTCGATCCCGACGGTGATAAAGTGTTTCGAAGGAGGATCAGCAGAAACGAGCCGCCAACCTCAAACGCATCAAGTATGCCCGCAGGCCCCTCTTTATGGGCTCCTCTCTATTGCGGACTATTCCTTCACGAGCAGGTGGACATGCTGTTCATGTACGGTCGTGCAAATTGAAACGGCAGCAAATCGGCGCTATTTTATCAGCTACAATACCCAGACAGAAAACATCCGAATCATCAGAACTTCTTGCTGTAAGGACACTCGTACGAGTACCACGTGTGAATACCCGTCAGTTAAGAGTAACACGTCCAGTTAGTCACAGGGCCTTATCTCAGCCGATTATGCACAGAGGTTGACCATTCTTGCCTGGGTCAGCGAGTGAAAAGTCCACAGAGCTTCGTCGACTCAGTTCGCTTACCGATGAATCAACCTTCGGGAGGGATGGCATAGCGAATTTTCACAATGAACATAGGTGGTCGGACGGGAATCCACACGGCCGTATACGCAGTAGATATCAGCAGCAGTTCAGGGTCAACGTGTGTGTGGCTATTTTAAGGGATCGGATCTTCGAACCACACTCTCTCTCTCAGCGTCCTGATAGGTCGTATGTATCCGAAAGTTCCTTCAGTATACACTACCCAACCTTTTGGAGGAGGTATCACGGTTGTGCTTAAGGCGTATGTAGTATATGCATGATGGTGCTCCAGCACACTTCAGCAACGAGGTATGCCATGCACTTAATGACACCAACCATGGAAATGAATCAGTAGAGGAGGTCATATGAAATGGCTGGCACGATCACCCGACTCTAAAAACCCCTGACTTATTATGGAGTAACTGAAAACGCGTCCAGTCACGAAGTGCAGGTACCATCTCCCACCCAAGAATATGCGCAACCAGAAGAATCATCGATGCCAGTTGCACTTATTGCTGCCATCCCGGCATCTTTGAAACTGGGTCCGACATCCATGGGCAGCGGTGTTGATGGTTCAATGCCGCAGGAGGGAGCCACTTCGAACACCTTTCGGTCACCCCACGTCATATCAAATGCCACCTACGTATGTACATGTCACCCTGTCGTGTTTAATTTATCACCATACTGTTCTACCATGTACTGGACGCCCAAAAACAACGTGATGGTCGCAACACTTGTCGTCTGTTAACTCTTTTACGAGGTCTTTTTCGGTGTCGGCGATTATTAATATATAATCTATATTTTTATGTACTATTAAATATATATATTATATAGAAAATATATATATAGTATTATATAGTTAATATATAATAAACTATATATATAAGATATATATTATAAATATATAATAACACTACCTAGTCTAACTTTCTGTAGTTTATGATATAAAATTAACGTAAATTTCTTCCTCATCCTCTTTCCTGCTCCTTCATAAAATAGATATCGACTTCATAGTGACAAAATTAAAAGACATTTTCTTCAAGTGGTTGTATGACAATCTGGTTAGTTCGAAGAAAGCTTCAAATGCAAAAAGAAAAAAAAATTTGAGATCATCGAAGAAAGTGGCGGCAGTAACGAAAAATGGAGAGCAAGAACATCTTTGCGGTTTGGAAGAGTCTTGTAAAATCAAAAACGCTTTAAGATTCTAGTGATTATTTTTTTACTTAGGAAAAAGTGTAATATGAATATATATATTATAAAATATATAAATATATAATATATAATATATAATATATATATAATATAATATAATAAGAATAGAAATATATTAATATAATTAATATAATAATATATATATATTAATATATCATATATAATAATATATATATATTATATATATATATAGTAATATATAATATATATATCAATATATATATATAATAATAATCTCAATTTTCCTCTTTTTCTTTTTATTTTCTTTTCGGAAATCTGTCAGAGAGTGGTCCGGTGCCCAGCAACGGCCCGCATTACTTACCGCACTTACATTTTTGTTTCCGAGCTAAAATTGTGTACCTGTACTATATAAAACCCGACAAGACTGTTGCCCCAGTACTTGTAAATATCGCCGCATAATCGTGCTTGTTTACTTAGTTTAAACAACGTAATAAGTGTGTTGGTGTGTAAGTCCTTTTCCGTTCGTGGTTCCAGTCCAAATCTTTGTTAAAAAGTGATAATTTTTTTAATGCTTTTATAATATGTTTAAATTATCTTTTTAATAATTTTTAATGAAAATATTCTCTTTGAAGAATTTTTTTTTTTTAATTTTGGAAGGTTAGGTAATGAAAATTACTATTCTCTATGTTACGATATGGTTATGTATGTTACGATGTATGTTATGTTATGTATGTTATGTTATGTATAGTTATGGTTATGTTATGTTAGCTAATTATGTTAGGTTAGGTTAGGTTAGGGTTAGGTTTAGGTTAGATTAGGACAAGAACAATGTAAAAACATTTATTGCAAAAAAAAAAAAAAAAAATTAAAATTATTAATAAAAATACAATTTAAACAAAGCCAAATCATGAAAAATCCTCCTAAAACCATTAATAACAAAGATATTACTGGGAAAATGAAAGGGAAAAGCTCCGGCAGTGTTGAGCTTTTATGACTAAGCAGAGAAAAGATTATTAAAATTTTGGCATCTCACCACTGGGCAAAGGTTTGTTTAATCCCTTGACTCTATGACTAAGTAAAGAACCGATTATTAAAATTGTTGTATCTCACACAATGAGCAAAGGTCTTGAGTATAATTGATCCCTTGAAGAAACTCTGAGGAATTTTCCTCCGTTTAAAGAAGGGTGTGAACTTCTTGAAAGAAAAAGTTTATACAAAGGTGTTGAAGCTGAAACCGGTTAACAGCGGGTTCAACGAACCGATCCTTAAACCTTTCAAGAAAGAAAATTGGTACTGAACTCTAATTTCTGTTTGTTTAAACAGGAAAACGAACCGGCAGCTAAATCTTTATGATATATGCAGAGAATAGTTTGTTAAAACTTTGGCAACTCGCCGTTATTATAAATGGCTAATTCTATTCTACTGCGAATGCTCAGTGTTAAAAAATGTTGTTGTTTTTTCTTGCTGGGGAAGTGAAGCTATTTTTAATCACGCTGATAAACCTACCATCACCATTTGTTGGCTACTAAGAGACCAGGGAGGCGGAAGCCCCAAAAATATTCGTTAAACAACTCGGCTCATGCATTATAAAATTCAGGCTTCCGGCTCCGGCTCCGGCTCCGGCTCTGGCTTTAAATTCTTACTTGATATTAAGAAAAAGTATTTTTTGAAACTGTTCCTACTTTGTTTCTTTTAGTACGTCTCCGGCTTTGCAGCCCTGAAATATTTTAATGAATTTCAGGCATTGTTGACATATTTAATAAATGTATAGATATATATTAATAAAATACAATTTAATATATATATATATATATATATATATATATATATATATATATATATATATATATATATATATATATATATATATATATATATATTATATATATATATAGATAATATATAATAAATATATATATAATATATATCGTCTAGAAGATTTTTTTCTACCATATTTATTGGTATCGTCGATCCCCATTAAAATTAAATCTCGAAGCAATTTTGGGTTTAAAATCCCGTGAGAAAAATGGTTGGAATTTGTAATGTTTTTCCTTTGTTTACACAAAGACCTTCTTCAACAAATTTATTTAGGATATAATCTTCTTCCTCCCTTTTCATTCTTTCCTTCTTGTCCGTCAATCTCTTTCCTCCAAAAGGAAGGAAAAAAATACAAAATAGAATCTTACTTCGTCTTTTTCCATAAATTTTCTATTAAGATCTCGCTTTGACCTACTACGAAACGTCTTTCCGTTAAGAAAACCCTTCACTACGTTTGAAAACGTTTCAATACGTTTGAAACGTTTTGAAATATTTATAAAGCCTTTTTATTATAAGTTGTTTTGTCTTGCGTGCGTCTTTTAGTAAACAATCAAAAAGTAATATTGTCTCCACTCCGCGTCCCTTTGTATAAAGGACTCAACGGACCGGTTTATGCATTCCAAATTATTATTATTTTATTTCATAACTGTGTTTGATCAGTTTTTGTTTAGTGCAGAGAAAACAAAGAAAGGGTATTTTATATATAAACATTTTGAAGTTCATAATGACGCTTGAAATACAATTGTATACGAGTACTTAATAATAATAATAATAATAATAATAATAATAATATAATAATAATAATAATAATAATAATAATAATAATAATAATATAAAAATAATAATAATAATAATAATAATAATAATAATAATAATAATAATAATAATAATATAATAATAATAATAATAATAATAATAATAATAATAATAAACTAATAATCATAATAATATAATAATAATATACTAATAATAATAATATAATAATAATAATAATAATAATAATAATAATAATAATAAATAATAATAATAATAATAATAATAATAATAATAATAATAATAATAATAATAATAATAATAATAATAATAATAATAATAATAATAATAATAATAATAATAATTTCTAACTATTGTCGTATTGCCCTCGCTTGTATTCTAAGATCTTTTAAACCATTCTTAAAGTTCCATTTCTTGTATTATTTGGTATCCCTTCCCTTCTTTTCTATCTTCAGTATGCGGCTTTCGGCGTTCGAGTTCTACTGGAGATATACTATCCTATCTCACAGTTTTGTTGTCTTCTACCATTAAGGACTGTATGTAGTCCTGCGTTGTGACTCTAGACATATAAAAGCATTTGACCAGATATGACATGCGTTAATGCTCTCCATTCTCCTTTCTTAGTATCCTCCTTATATTTGCTTACTTTTGTCTAGCATTATTTCAAATCTTTCTATATCAGCTGTTGTTGATAGGGACTTCATCCTTCCCTGTCAATACTGGTGTGCCTCAGAGTTCTGCCTAATATTCTACTTTATTCCTTTTTTCATTAACTGTCTTCTCAGTTACTCATATAATCCTTCCCATCCATATCCCGATGACTCGACTCTCCATTCTTCTACTCATTTCATATCTGGTCCGTTTTCTGCAATAGAGAGTTCTTCTCCGATTTCTACTGTTTAAGCTGCATACTTTCTCATACGAGTAGTCTTAGCCTTGTGAAAACAACTTCTACCTATCTACCTCTTAAAAACACCTTCTAACTTTTCTACCCCTTTCATTGTCATCCTGTTTCTCCTGTTGACAATATAAATATCCTTAGCCTTAAATTGAGCAAAAAAATGTCCTGGAAATCTCGTATCACAAAGTTTGCTAGAGAGACCTCAAAAGAAGTTTGGGTTTCGGTTCAGATTACGAAGTAAATTTCTTCACAGTTATTCCAACTATACAAGTGCCTCATCCGCCCATGTATGGATTGCTGCTCTCTTATCTAGGAAGGAGGGCTCAGGTTTCGCCAGTCTTTTTTATAGGGTTGAGTCAAATGCCAAAAGTTTGATAAAATTCTAAAATAAGATAAACTACCAAATTTTGAATTTAATATCAAGTATTATGTGATTGTAATTTAATTAACTCAAGTTGCAAGAAATGAAGAGCTTCATCTGACTTCATATCAAAAGAAATTTTAAATGTTCTCAGTGTTCGCTCATGATTTTGTTTAACCAGAAACCTCTTTTTGAACTGTTCTGAAATATTGAAACACTCTTCGCCATATTCCACCGTTGATTCTGATTTCTGCTGTTTCAGTTTTGAAAATGTGACATGCAATTTCTTTTCAGTTGAGTTTCAAACATTTGCATCATTGTTTCAAAGCTCTTGATAGTGGCAACAAGAGAATCAATTACTGATTTAGTCCTTGGAGTTTCAAATATAATGTAGATCATTTAGGTAACTTGTGATGTCAACCATAAATCCAAAATCACAAATCCACTTTTGGGTCTCTAATTACCTTTAACGTCCATGAAGAGTTTCACTTCAATTTTCAGTTCATATAAAGAACTTAAGCATGGACGTTTTGCTTAACCAGCGAACCTCCCAGTAGTACAATACACCATAGTCCGCTTCGAGATATTTCAAAATGTTTTTAAATTTTCTGTTGTTCAACCCTCTATTTTTAACAAAACTAACACATTTTGTTACTTTTTTCAACTCATTATTAATTCTTAGAGATTGTGCACATAATTGATGTTGATGAATAAGGTAATGGGATACCTTCTAGTTATAGAATCCCTGTTAACGGTTCTCCAATTCTTTCTTAATTAGAGCTACAAGTCCTTTCGGATGTCCCCACCTAAGATGGCGCATCATTTGTAACGACACCGCTAAGCAACTCAGTTATTGCTGATATGACCTCACAAAAAAGGTCTTCACCTGTGGAAGTCGTATGTATCGAATTTAAAGCAAGTAAATCTTCTCTTATTGCAAAGTCTGCTATTGTTCCCCGTTCAAATAGACACTACTCTATCTCTCTCTGTTTCAATAAACACTACTCTCTGTATTCAATAGACACTACTCTCTTTCTCTGTTTCAATAGACACTACTCTCTCTGTTTCAATAGACACTACTTCTTTCTAATATACGCTTAGTTGTACTATTATTTATTAATCCTATGTATGTTCTCACATTCTACTGCTATCAATAGAAGAAAGCAGAAGAAGGTGCAGTTTGTTTCAAAAGATACTTAGTATGTCCTTTGGCCATATTTCTAAACGGCCCTAAGAAACTGTTCTCCTCGTATAACTATATTCTTACAAAAATCTGACATTTTACAGAAAGTTAAAATTCTTCGCAGTGGTAACTATGCATCTCCTTAACAGACTTGGCTTTCGAATGCTGTGGGTTTGTAGTTCTTTTGCAAATAGGCTCCACCAATTCTTTTTAGAATTCGCTACTTTTCTAAGATCGATTGAGTCCTTTTCAGTTTTTCGTATTTTTGCGCTTGGTTAAAAAATGGCTTTTCAAAGATTGCAATTTCTATATTGCCAACCCATCTTCGAAAGTACCTCGAACATCACATTTTCCATTTATTTCTTATATAGTATGAATTAATTAATTATCCATATTTTTCATTCGAAACAGAACTTTGCCCCACTCCCTGCCAACTTTTCTTCGCTCTTACTAATTACCATATTACATTGCGGAGATTTTAAATTAACTTTTCACACGCTTTGCAATCATTTTAAAACATACTTTTACTATATCATATATATATATGTATATATATATACACCACTATTATATATATCTATATATTTATATTTATATAATAATATAATAAATACTACTTATATACTACTATACTATATATTATATATAATATATAACATATATAGTTATTATATATAATTATTTATTATATATAATATATTATATATATTATATTATATAATATAATTAATAAGGTATACTATATATATATTATATTATATATTATATGATTATATAGTAATATAATATATATACTTATATTATATATATATTATCAAAAATTCATTTTATGCATATTTTTCGAAGAGGGCTCTTGACGACACACAGACTATTTTATGTTTTCGTACACTTTTAAAAGTACCTTATAACATGGAGAAATAGGAGAACTATATTTACCTTTAAGCATTGTCTTCCGGTTGAACGATTCGAGTTATTAAAGTTATTAGCAGTACACCGATCGTGGAAGGCCTTCGTCTAAATCACTCTTTTGTGGAGAACAATTACTTAAATTATCATTAATTAAGACAGTTTTTATTATGACAAGATGATGATTTATTATTAACGGAGAAAATTTTCCAAAGGTTTTGAAAGGGTTCCTCTCATTATTTAAAAGGACTCGTTAATCCTTACTTAATTAACTTAAACTTTATACTAGAGTTAACTTTAACCATCTTAAAGAAGCTGTGATCGAAGTGGCATAACTTATTGAAAAACTGGCCGTGATCATATTAATTAAATTAATAAAAAGAAAAAGACATTACCTAGCGAGTTCTAAAGTTACGTTAAACGGAGTGATTTTAAATACATAAATACACGAAATACTAGTTCTTATACAGACAGGTTAACTAGCAGATACCTGGACGGAGTACACATACACAATGAGTGTTGACTAAAGTACGTAGAAGGCGATACTGTTCAAAATATGGGAAAAAAAAATTTGTATTACAAGAAATTCATATACTGACCGCGTTGGTGTCATGTGACTGGGGATGAATATTACTGCATATTTAAGTCAGATTTTACTGTGATTTTTTTACTGTGGCTTTAATTTTAATAATAAAAAATGTATCAAAATTTTTCATGAATAATTTTTCACACACTTCCTGGCAGAGGATTCGCTTCAAAAAGAACAATACTAACCCTTTATGTGATTTACTTAAGCCTGTGTGCTTGACGTTTCCTTAATATTATCTTATTTCATTTATTAAAATAGCTTTTTAACTTACTTTTTTCTTTTAAATTTGAACCATAAATCTACCTTAAAATTACATTAAACCAAATCTATAATAATTACCCTAAAACCAATATTATAACTAATTTATATTATGCAATTTTATTCTCGCCTATATCAGCTAAATTGGATTGCATAAACTGCTTCTGTTTAAGAGCAGCTTTTCTTACTACCATTTATTATTACTGGCTTTATTATTTATTTATTTACTACCAGAAGGCCAGGTTGTTGCTGTTGTCATTCTGTACAGGTGTTGTAGGTACAGGTGTTAGCATTTGATTAACACCGCTCCTGTATTTAACTTCGAGGGGGTAAATGGTGCTGATTGAATGCAAATCCTACTTCACAGAACTTGTTTTTAATCTCTCGCACTCGATTCTGATCTTATTATCGTGACCAATTATAACATCCAACACTCTACCTACATTTCCAACGAATGGGCGTTGGTTATGGAGTGATCCTTAATTAAGACCACTACCTAATTTTTACTTTTATGCTTCCCCAAATACCCTGAAACAAGTTGTCAGACGTTCCGGGGGACTTAGAGAATTCACTCATGCCACAAACACCTGGAACCTCTCATAAGAGTTCATCTTTGTTTTATGAGGTAGAATTAGTACCTCCTTGTTGGGCGTGCACTCGGTCCATCTCGACTATTCTATTCAAAATTACTTTTAAATATTAATATACTATTTAAAACATGACTTTCAAAAAGACAATTGGGCGTTATTGCCCACTCAGAACGTACCAGATCTATAGGTTGGGTTCTGGAATGATGGCAGCCTTCTTATGTCATGGAACAGTGGTGTTAGGAAGCTCAAAGATAGGGTTTCACTTGTACTCTTTCCAACAGTTGCTATACAGAACACTGTCTTGCATTACTCTTTATTAACCGATTCCCAATGGTACCTTGCCATGAGAAAAAAGGTTAATTTTTACATGTTTGAATCTGCATTTTTAATTCAAACTCCTCCTTGAAAGCATTGGTATTAAAGAACTCTTCTATTATATTGCACCCTTTATTAAAATATAATGGCATTGTCACTATAGATGTACGATGGTATACTAAATTTGTTACAAAACCTTTTGAAGGCTAACAGAAAGTCAGAGGTGTTCATAAGAGGGTACAGTTCTAAGTGTACAGCTCTGATGTGATTAAGCAATGTGAAAATAAGATAATACATTTTCTTCTAACTTTGAGGGATTGTGTTTTGAACATATACATGAGAGGTCGAATCAATAAGCCGTGTGTTGGTAGCGTTTTAGGAGTCATTTGTTGTTCTTAGGCTATGTCAGGTAAACGTGAGGTACCTGTAGAAAAGAGCATTGTTACCTTCTATGCATGTAATGCACTCTAATAAAACAGATCTTACTACAGCTCCCCTTAGGTATCCAAACACCTTGATTTCTGATGTAAATTAAGAGTAGTACAATTGCCAAGATTGCGAATTTACTTGCTCGATAGGGCATATTTATAGTTATTAGCAAATGTAAAGCCTATGATTTCTTCCTATTGATATGGATTAAGATTGATTCATAGCTAATAAGAAGCCTTATAATCTGCCCTTATTCTATAAATAGCCGTTTTTTCATCAAGCGAAAGATATCAAGTTCAAAACTAACGGAGGGAATTTCTGCAGGTATCTTCAAGGAAGTACTTTTACCTGTTCTGTTTATTTCATTTTAGAAAAATTAGATTTCAATTAGCAGAAGGAATTGAATTGATTTTTTTAAGCCAATACCCCTTTACAGACTTTTGCTGGTAATCTATATTTACTTATTTTACTAAGCATTTAAAAATAGGAAGTGATTCTTAAGATTTTCGGGATAGCATGATACTTACTTAATCAAATACCAACATGAATAGTTACAATATTCTATTTTACATAAATCAGAGGTAGGATTCTTCTAGTTACACTCTCAACAATGGGAATTACTTGGGGCCAATTGTCTAAATCATTTGTTAACCAAACAGGACCATGTGTCTCAAGAGCAAATTTTCTTTAGTATTTATTTTAAAAAGGTTATAAACCCCCTATTGTAAAATATCACCAGGATTTTCTGCTGTATTTACATATTTATAGTACACATTTACCTTGTACTTCTTACTGATGGAGGATAAGTAATTCACGCCAATCCATTTCACTATATTATATTTTTTTTAAAAACTGTAGATCTTCTACTTTTGGTTGGTCTTGGGTTAATATAAACAGCTTCAAAACTACTTGTGAAGTGCCACAGCAATTATTAATGAATTCCAAAAATAAACTTCAAATTTTATGCTTCCAGAATATTGGGTAAGCATTTCAACCCCAAAATAACCCCCATAAGCTCCAGGGAAGGATTCCTCACTCCCTAGGCCTACTGGAAGAAGCTACCTTGGCTTTAGCAATATAAAGGAGCTTTGTATTATCATTATCCACTCCATAACTTAACAAATCATAAACACTTTCAGAACTGTAAGCCATGCTTATTCCCTTATTCCCTTCAGAAAGAGCCCTCCTAGGTATTGCAATCGTATCCGATTGCTGGTCACAGTTACTTGCGCAGTTATATACCACTACTGTTCAGTATATCTTCAGCACTCTGCTTCATCCCAGCCAAAATGTATGCGGGCGCCAACACTTGTCTCATGAAACAATTTACCCCTAACCTAGAAATAGGGAAGAGCAAAGTTAAGAGGATTGAAAAGCTTGGAAATCTCAGCCAACAATTGACGCTTGGTTGAAATACTCTCCAGATATTTTCCTTTATAATATGCATACAGTCATGTACCACATTGAAGCACTTATATCGAAAGGATCTTTTCATAACAACTAGAATGCTCTACAAAGGAGTTTTTCTTCCTTGAACTTAACACGCAAAGCCTCCGAGTTGCTATTCCAAGATCTCAAGATAAAAGCCCTCTTCCAATTCGTTTACTCTAGCAATTGATATATATACTACTATCTCCTTCTTCTTGCATGCTTGTCAATATCTAATTATCCACATAGAAGCACTGAGGATACATATTTACAGACATCGTATCATGGGGATACTCAGAAGCATGAATATTCATTATATAATGCAAGATAATGGGGAAGATGTAACCCAAACATATTAATTAGTGAGGTACACTAATAAGCCCTTTCTAGTTGCCCGTTTTAAACCACAGAAATAACCTTATTCATGTACTTCATCTTTACCTAATCATCAAAAACGACCTGTTTACATCGTCATCACAACAGTACGATTCGTTCTGAACACAAGTTAGTTAGTTTTAAAACGTGCAATTCATAAGGTCATAAGCCACTGTAAGCTGCTTTTCAAAGACTACCACACAACTCTATTAAACTAAAGCGCTACGGACCATGGTCACACAGCACCCTTACTTCTCATATTATTTGCATGGAGATTACATGTTAGTTCGTCTGCCTTATTATAGGGTCGATGAGGAACTGAAGTGTATAATTTACCAATATCGGAGGATCATTAAATTTGATATTTACTTTATTCAAATTTATTCTATCATTCAATTGATCTTCAAGGACCTTATTGTATTTACTAATTAAATCTATCTTTTGGTTAATTTTTATTAAACACTCTTATTAGCTATATTTAAAGATATTTTAAAATTATTAGGAACTAATTCTATTTTGTCTTTATAAGGAAGACTTACATCATAATGGTTGTCTCTGAAAATCATATTCATCTTTAATTTAATTGAACCTGAACTTTATCTACACGTGTATCAGAATTTCTTCGTCTCGTGCTTGATACTAAAGATTTCCAGGTGTAAACAGATTTGCTCTCACACAGACCATGGTCAACTATCTGAATCAATAATAATTGCCATTCCAATAGAGTTGATGAATTGATAATAATTATTATCTCGTTAGGATGGCTTCCTGTAACACGAAAATTACACTTGTGTATTCAGCTTCTGTTAAATTACATTCAGAATCAATTATATGAATTACAAGCATTTATTGTTTCAAACTTTTGGATGAGTTATGGAAGTTACTACTTTTATTGTTTCTGGCCTCTCAACCAAACGTACATCTTGTCATCTACTTAAAAAATAATAAATATTAACTATATTGGAATATAATTTATTATGCCAATAGTGTAAACAATTGACCACTTGCAAAGGTACAGTCTGAAAAGGATGAACAGTCTATAATTTATACACAGTAAAACATTCTACTTTATATAGGACTAATTTACATGTTAGAGATCATTAAAATTTACTAATCTGCAAAAATTTAAACCCATTAAGTTTTATATTTTTCGTTAAATAACATCAGGAATGCCATATCGGACCTATATATTTATATTATAATTTCCATATCGTTTGTAAAAGTGATAAATCATTCTTTTACAAAACTCTGACTCCAATCAATGTTTGATGAAACCTTTTAATTTAGAACCAATGAAAGTTTGACTTTCAATACTTCTATTATGGAAGGACTATTACTATATTAGTATTAGCTTCTTCAGCGCTTTCTACTAGAGTATAGAGATCATAGCTTGACGCTGTATCATTAAACATCTTTGAAGCCTTTCTTCTACATTGAAAGACCATCTATTTATAGAGAAGTTGGTAGGCGGAATTATTCATTCTCTTAACTTTGCATGAAAAGAGTTATGCGATGAATGGTCGTTT